>CM031956.1:229979-232479 GCA_018749465.1 Paracanthobrama guichenoti | reverse complement strand
GAGTGGATGGATGGATGGATTTATAGTTAGATGATGGGATGGATGGATGGATGGATGGATGGATGGATGGATGGATGGATGGATGGATGAATGGATGGGTGAGTGGGTGAGTGGATGGATGGATGGATTTATAGCTAGATGATGGGATGGATGGATGGATGAATGGATGGGTGAGTGGGTGAGTGGATGGATGGATGGATTTATAGCTAGATGATGGGATGGATGGATGGATGGATGGATGGATGGATGGATGGGTGAGTGGGTGAGTGGATGGATGGGTTTATAGTTAGATGATGGATGGATGGATGGATGGATGGATTTATAGGTGTATGGATGGATTGGTGGGTGGGTGTATGGGATGGATGGATGAGTGGATGGATGGATTTATAGGTGTATGGATGGATGAGTGGATGGATGGATGAGTGGATGGATCTATATCTTTTTATAGATTCTATATATTTTCTTATAGTGAATGGATCAAACTGTAATCAGATGTTCCTAACTGCAGCTCTTCAGATTTAAGAGCCGTCCTGTAAACAGCTCAACATCCTGAAACAGGATCAGCTCCTCTGCTGTTTCTCAGCTCGAGTCGGAGCACACACTGGAGCAGCAGCGGTCATGACCCGCTTCTCAGAAATATTGCCTCCTAAATGTCCTGTTGTGTGTTTCGGCCACAGATGCCGCACGCAAATCTTGCTAAAATGCCCCAGGAGAGCCGCTGTGAGGCAGTCTGACCCCGGAGCTGTTCAGCCTCATTATTTAAGGCCTGCTCATCTCCTCCTCTCTTTCATGATGATCTCTCCATCTCAGATCAGGCCTACAGCAGACAGACGTGACCCGACGTATAACTCAACAGCACATCCCACGGCAGCTCGCTCCCAATAAACTGTGAAAGTTAACGGCATTATAAACCAGAAAGAAGGCAGGAAATTCCTGAGCTTGGTGTGAAGATGAAGGCACGTCATTAACTGTAAAACACACCGCAGTGCCGTGACATGCTTTCATAAACATGTAGTTTGTTCATGATCTCCAGCTGAAGGTGTGTGTGCAGCAGTCATGATGTGCTGACCAGACATGAAATGCTTTTGTAAACCACAGCGGGAATTATTTTGAGTATAACATGGCTTTGGAAATGGCAAGGCTTTTAAACTTAAAGTGCCTCTTTTATGCTTGTTTGAATATTACCTTCATATTATTAAAGATGTTTGTGAATGTAAAAGGTCAGAAAAAGGGTGCAGATAAATGTTGTTTTGGTCAGTAATTCAGTCTCACTTCCTATGTAGGTTTGTAACTCATTTGCATAATGCCCGCCTCTGGTCATGATTGGCTGAACAGCGTCTCTTTGCCCCGCCCTCTCTCACTGTAGTTGTGTCTGAGACTGGAAGAGTTTGGTTGGTGTTGTTCATGTGGAGAAGACGCTGTTTTCTGCTGAGATTGATACGGTTAAACCCACGCCATCATTACTGTTCGTATCTCTGTGTGTCAAGAGCTGAGATTCAGATATGATAATGAGCGTTTGCTTTCTGACCAATCACAGCAGAGCAGCTCTCAGAGAGGCGGGGTTTAGAGAGACTGAATCTTTGATGGAAGCGTTTCAGACACTGAGAGAAAAGAGCTGATGCTGCAGTGGATATTATGAGAGAATGAAAGTGTTTTTGACCTTGGGTGCATCAGAACCTGTTGTAGGAGACTAGAAAACAACACTAGGACCTTTAAAATAGTGTAAAAAAAAAATAGTGTAAAATTACCGTCCATTTTGACTTCATGTTGTTGACTTTAAAGCAGACAAAAAGGTTAAAGAGGACAAAATCCTTTTGACATTTTCACAGAGAAACATTCAGATTTGTGTTTCCTACGGGTCATAAATCGCCTCAATGCCCTCCGGACGGCCTTGAACCCACATTCCCAGAGGAACAATGTGCATCTATCCTTGCTGACTGTGTGAATGTGTGTGTGTGTGTTTGGCCTTGGGCCCGTAAATTATCAGAGATTAATCACATTATCAGCAGCAGCTGTATAAATGCATGTCCTCGCTCCGGCAGGAAGAGGAAGTTCTTACAGTAAGCGGGGATTGGCTGAGGTCTGGAGGCCAAACTACTATAATGGTTTTAGAAGGAAACGGCAAGTTCAGAACCATGACCGAGTGCTAATTTCTCCGTCAAACGTGTGTGCCAAGGCCAAACGGGACTCTTCCAGAATCAGAATAACATAAAACTGCAAGGGACACCCGGTTGAGCCGCTTTGAGAGGATTTGCTTTGCTGGAAACACTATTTCACTGAAAGGACCTTCTGATTTGTTCAGTCTTGCGTTTCGGGGGCGTGATGGGAACAATCATCAGGTTTTAATGAGCAGAACACGTCTCCTCCTGTTAGATGCCAATAAATGGAGCTAAAAAAACGAGCTTTTCACTACATGATTGCAAAAACATTTACACTTATATTGAGCCCTGATGGAGCAATGCATTTTGTGGGAAAATAAATCATAAAAGCAGTTTGTTTG
>CM031956.1:199979-219979 GCA_018749465.1 Paracanthobrama guichenoti | reverse complement strand
TTCTCATATCTGCAGTTTAAACAGCGTTCGGTCTTAAATCTGTCACTGGAAACGACCGGCTCACCTAAAGCCGTCCGTCCATCCATCCATCCATCCATCCATCCATCCATCCATCCATCCATCCATCCATCCATCCAACAGTCCATCCAACAGTCCATCCATCCATCCATCCATCCATCCGTCCAACAGTCCATCCAACAGTCCATCCATCAGTCCAACAGTCCGTCCATCCATCCATCCGTCCGTCCGTCCATCCATCCATCCATCCATCCATCCATCCATCCATCCATCCATCCATCCGTCCAACAGTCCATCCATCCATCATCCATCCATCCATCCATCTGTCCATCCATCCAACAGTCCATCCAACAGTCCATCCATCCATCCATCCATCCGTCCAACAGTCCATCCAACAGTCCATCCATCCATCCATCCATCCATCCATCCAACAGTCCGTCCATCCATCCATCCGTCCGTCCATCCATCATCCATCCATCCATCCATCCATCCATCCATCCATCCATCCATCCATCCATCCATCCGTCGATCCGTCCATCCACCTGTCCAACAGTCCGTCCATCCATCCATCCATCCATCCATCCATCCATCCATCCATCCATCCATCCATCCATCCATCCATCCATCCATCCATCCATCCATCCATCCATCCATCCATCCAACCGTCCATCCATCCGTCCCAACCATCCATCCATCCATCCATCCATCCAACCGTCCATCCATTTATCCATTATTCATACATCCATCCAACCGTCCATCCATCCATCCAACTGTCCGTCCGTCCATCCATCCATCCATCCATCCATCCAACTGTCTGTCCGTCTATCTATCCATCTATCCATCTATCTATCCATCTATCTATCTATCTATCTATCTATCTATCTATCTATCTATCTATCTATCTATCTATCTATCTATCTATCTATCTATCTATCTATCTATCTATCTACCACTTTATCCATCCATCCATCCATCCATCCATCCATCTGTCGATCCGTCCATCCACCTGTCCAACAGTCCATCCATCCATCCATCCATCCATCCATCCATCCATCCATCCATCCATCCATCCAACCATCCGTCCATCCATCCATCCATCCATCCATCCATCCATCCATCCATCCATCCATCCATCCATCCATCCATCCATCCATCCATCCATCCATCCATCCATCCATCCATCCATCCATCCATCCATCCAACCGTCCATCCATCCATCCATCCATCCAACCGACTGTCCGTCCGTCCATCCATCCATCCATCCATCCATCCATCCATCCATCCATCCATCCATCCATCCATCCATCCATCCGTCCATCCATCCATCCATCCATCCATCCATCTATCCATCCATCCATCCATCCATCCATCCGTCCAACCGTCCATCCATCCATCCATCCAACCGTCCATCCATCCATCCATCCAACCGACTGTCCGTCCGTCCATCCATCCATCCATCCATCCATCCAACCGTCCATCCATTTATCCATTATTCATACATCCATCCAACCGTCCATCCATCCATCCAACTGTCCGTCCGTCCGTCCGTCCATCCATCCATCCATCCATCCATCCATCCATCCAACTGTCCGTCTATCTATCTATCTATCTATCTATCTATCTATCTATCTATCTATCTATCTATCTATCTATCTATCTATCTATCTATCTATCTATCTATCTATCTATCTATCTATCTATCACTGCAGAAACTGGACTGATAAACAGACTTTAGTGCTGCATTCAAGTCTATTTGCAGTTACTGCAACCTGTCAACACTGCTGCCAAACTCGTTTTTGAAACAGAAAAGAGGACACCCTCTGAACTGGCTGCATCTTTAACCAAACCAAATGCTGTGGCTTATTGGAAAACGGTCCTGAACTCAAGATTCCTGATCAAACCTGCCGTCTGAATGACCTCTTGAACCCCAGACCTTGATTCTCACTGCATGCATGAATGAAACCCACAGCGGCTTCATCTGGCTCACGCCTCTTGCTGTTTTAAATGAAGAATGAATGTTATGACAGGTTGGACAACAGTGAGATAAAGAGCTGGTGTTTGGATGGTTGGTGTTATTGGTCTTCTTCCCAGTATAAAACCGCCTGAGATAAAACAGTTCCTCTCGCTGCGTCCTGGCACCTGCGGCGCGTAACTGCCTTGGATACAAAACACAAATCGTTCATCGCATGATGCCTGCATCCTGACATTTTTCCAGCTCACATGCCAAAGTAAAAACCATCTACAGAAACCTCAGAAATGTCTCTGACTGTGTGGAGTTACTGTAACCTCCTTGGGCCTTTTTGGGGGGTTGCTAGATCTTTGTGCATCAATGCAGTAAATGTTTTACTTCATAAATCTGTCCCGTTGAGGCTATTCTAGACTAGACGCTTTACTAATATTAACACTTTTCTATCTACTTAAATATTATATCTATCTATCGAGCTGGCATATAAACCTTTCAAACTTTTCAAACTTTTTTCAATAAACTGTATAAGATTTTCTATTTTCTACAATTATATGCATTTCTTTGAATTTAAAGTCATTTCAATTCTACTTCCTTGCATTTAAATTCAATTGCAAATCTGCATCCTGATTGCTGTCTTAATTAAAATATAATTCAAATACTGGAATTGAAGTTGAAAAGGGAAAATGTCATTTGCAATTAAATTTTGAATTTGCTACGGTGAACAATGCTACTCACTATATAGCAGGCATAACATTATGATCATCTTTTCATCACGGCTCCTGTTAGTGGGTGGGATATATTAGGCAGCAAGTGAACATTTTGTCCTCAAAGTTGATGTGTTAGAAGCAGGAAAAATGGGCAAGCGTAAGGATTTGAGCGAGTTTGACAAGGGCCAAACTGTGATGGCTAGACGACTGGATCAGAGCATCTCCAAAACTGCAGCTCTTGTGGGGTGTTCCCGGTCTGCAGTGGTCAGGATCTATCAAAAGTGCTCCAAGGAAGGAACAGTGGTGAACCGGCCACAGGGTCAAGGGCGGCCAAGGCTCATTGATGCACGTGGGGAGCGAAGGCTGGCCCGTGTGGTCCGATCAAACAGACGAGCTACTGGAGCTCAAACTGCTCAAGAAGTTAATGATGAATCAAGTTTTCTTTTACATCACGTGGATGGCCGGGTGTGTGTGTGTGGCTTACCTGTGGAACACATGGCACCAGGATGCACTATGGGAAGAAAGCAAGCCGGCAGAGGCAGTGTGATGCTTTGGGCAATGTTCTGCTGGGAAACCTTGGGTCCTGCCATCCATGTGGACGTTACTTTGACACGTACCACCTACCTAAGCATTGTTGCAGACCATGTACACCCTTTCATGGAAACGGTATTCCCTGGTGGCTGAGGCTCTTCCAGCAGGATAATGCTCCTGACACAAAGCACAAATGCTTCAGGAATGGTTTGAGGAGCACAACAACGAGTTTGAGGTGTTGACTTGGCCTCCAAATTTCCCAGACCTCAATCTAATTGAGCATCTTTGGGATGTGCTAAACAAACATGTCCGATCCATGGAGGCCCCACCTCACAACTTATAGGACTTATACTCCTTTTCCACCAGCATGAACCAGGTGCTAGTTCAGTGCTAGTGCCAAAGTTGGTTCAACTGACAAGCCTTCTAAGAACTGGTTTGCCTATCCACGGGCTAGAGAGCCACCACAGAGCCAGGTCTTACGTCACTGTATACGTCTCATCTTTCTCAGCAACGCTAGTGAGGCAGCGGGAAACACACACACTGAAACACACCAGGCTTGTTTGAGATGCATTGGCGCTGCGCAGACCGATCACCGTATGACATCAAAGTACCACAAGAGCGATTCAAAAGCATAAGGAGTCGTATGCTCTCGCTGTACTTTGATGTCATACGGTGATTGGTCTGTGCAGTGGCGATGCATCTCGAACAAGCCTTCCATCAACAATGGCGAACGTTGCGTTACTATTGATGCACATGGCTTTGTGAACCTACATCGGCATCAAAACACAGTGAATCCAATGCATTCGTGCAGCTCGCTGTAATTTGCATAGACGGAGATTACAGTCGAGCAGCTATTTAAAAAAGAGCGGTTACAAGTTTGTGTTTGTCTTGTTGGGTACGGTAGCCCTGCCCCCAGCCCCTGACATGAGCGGTTCTTCTAGACCAGCAATATTTTGGTGCTACTTAAGAACCACTTTTCCTGGTTCAGACCTGGTGCTTTGATTTGAAACTAGGCTCTGGCTCTGAACCAGCACTCAAACTGCCTTGGTGGAAAAGGGGTATTAAAGGATCTGCTGCAAACCTCTTGGTGCCAGATACCACAGCACACCTTCAGGGATCTAGTGGAGTCCATGCCTCGACGGGTCAGGGCTGTATTGGCAGCAAAAGGGGGATAAACTGGGGTGGGATACACAATATTAGTCATAATGTTATGCCTGATCGGTGTATTTTAGTTAGATGCAACAATAAAAATGTATGGAAGGATTATAATAATAATGTCAAGTCCATAATAGTCCATTTTCAAAAGATTAAACTAATTTGTGATCTGTTGACCATTGCTAACCAATGTCTCATCTTGTATCAAAGAGAGATTTTAAAGCTAAATTAAAAATTTAGCAATTTTAGCAATTATTAGTTTCTCTGCAGTTTTGACATTAAATCCAAGAAATGAATGGGTTTAAAGGAGAGTTTCCACTCGGCCGTACCTTCAGCCCAGGAATAAGAGCGTCTGTATGTTTTGTCTGCCTGAAGCTTGAGAAGGTTGGAGGCTGAAGCTGTTTATGTGCTAATGGAGCTCAGTGGCCGTGTTTAGACTGGGACGCCACATTTCTTTGTTTTCATTAGCAGCCGCAGCATTTGGGACTTAATGACTCCAAGAGGCTTTTCCCAAGAAATTTGGCATTAAGCTTTCTGGACAAGAAGGAAAAAAGTTGACCCCAGTTCTGTTTTCTTATGAACTGCTTCTTCAATTCCCTATTATCTGCTGTTTAATTAACAGTATCATATGTGTTAAAGTTTAATGTTACTTGAAGTTCACTTATAATATATAATTATCAGTATTTTACTGGCACTGAATGTCAGCTCAGAGATGCACTAGTCCTCAACACCTGAGACACATGCAGTGAAATGACATCACATGATCACATTTATTTGATAAAATCTAAATAAAACTGAACACTTCAAAATTGCAAAATAAATAAAGGTTGACACAAAAGTCTCTTAAACATCTACAGACACTCAAGTCTCAGTTATGCTCAAGTGCTCAAAAAGGGAACAAGGAAACCAATATCCTTCAGAGAGGTCTCTTCAGTTTAAAGTATAAATAAAAGAATGTAAAGTAAAGTTAAATAATCAAAGCACTGGACACACTGGTGTCAGCCTCATGTCCTCATCTCATATATGAAACACCGCATGGCAAGCTGTTTTAACATTTAATCCTTAAAACATACTAGTATCTATTTTCATGCTACTAGTTGTCACGATTGGTTGCAGCAGATGAGGAAGCAGGATCCAAATGCAGTCATACTTTATATAAATAAACTCAAAATTTCACAAGTACAAAATCATAGGTGACAAAAACAAGGCTCAGGAACAGGAACAGAACAACCAACATAACGCAATGATAAGAACTGACAAAGAACAAGACTGAACACAGGGCTTAAATACACAGGCAAACAGATCAAGGAAACGAGACACAGCTGACAAGACTAAGACGACACACCTGAACTGAAACTCAAATCAACATGAAAAACTAGAAAGAACTACAAAATAAAGCACAGGAAACACTTCAATTTAAAAGTCCAAGGACAGACACAGAGCACATGTGACCATCTCTGGACGCTGGTCAGTGGCTGGAGCCATCTCTGGGCTCTGGAAGGAGACAGGGAACGCCACTGGGCTCTGGAAGGAGACAGGGAACGTCACTGGGCTCTGGAAGGAGACAGGGAACGTCACTGGGCTCTGGAAGGAGACTGGGAACGTCACTGGGCTCTGGAAGGAGACAGGGAACGTCACTGGGCTCTGGACGGAAACAGGGAACGTCACTGGGCTCTGGAAGGAGACAGGGAACGTCACTGGGCTCTGGAAGGAGACTGGGAACGTCACTGGGCTCTGGACGGAAACAGGGAACGTCACTGGGCTCTGGAAGGAGACTGGGAACGTCACTGGGCTCTGGACGGAAACAGGGAACGTTACTGGGCTCTGGACGGAGACAGGGAACGTCACTGGGCTCTGGAAGGAGACTGGGAACATCACTAGGCTCTGGAAGGAGACTGGGAACGTCACTGGGCTCTGGACGGAGACAGGGAACGTCACTGGGCTCTTGAAGACAACTGGAAACGTCACTGGGCTCTGGAAGGAGACTGGAAACGTCACTGGGCTCTGGAAGGAGACTGGAAACGTCACTGGGCTCTGGAAGGAGACTGGGAATGTCACTGGGCTCTGGAAGGAGACTGGGAACGTCACTGGGCTCTGGAAGGAGACTGGGAACGTCACTGGGCTCTGGACGGAGACAGGGAAAGTCACTGGGCTCTGGAAGGAGACTGGGAACGTCACTGGGCTCTGGAAGGAGACTGGGAACGTCACTGGGCTCTGGAAGGAGACTGGGAACGTCACTGGGCTCTGGACGGAGACAGGGGACTTCACTGGGCTCTGGATATGGACAGGAGAGTTCTCTACCCTCCTCAACCTCCCCAACAGTGAAGGAGAACCCAGTTAGCTGGAGAGCATAGTCCAGGAAATCCTTGAGGACCATCACGGATAAGCTTTGACTGTAGCGGGTTGTTAAGTCCATAGCAAAAGAATTCAATAAGGGCAAAGTCTGGGAGGTCAGTGAAATTAGCAATACTTAAAAAGTCCTGGATGTGGTCCTCAAGTGAGCAAGTTCCCTGACGAAGGCAGACGAGACATACTGCTGGATCCATGTTTGGTCAGTTCTTCTGTCACGATTGGTTGCAGCAGATGAGGAAGCAGGATCCAAATGCAGTCATACTTTATTTAAATAAACTCAAAACTTCACAAGTACAAATCAAAGGTGACAAAAACAAGGCTCAGGAACAGGAACAGAACAACCAACATAATGCAATGATAAGAACTAACAAAGAACAAGACTGAACACAGGGCTTAAATACACAGGCAAACAGATCAAGGAAATGAGACACAGCTGACAAGACTAATAAGACACACCTGAACTAAAACTCAAATCAACATGAAAAACTACAAAGAACTACAAAAATAAAGCACAAAATAATGCTTATTCATTAGCTACTACTGCTTATTCATTAGCTAGTAGTGCTTATTCATTAGCTACTAGTCCTTATTCATTAGCTACTAGTGCTTATTCATTAGATACTAGTGCTTATTCATTAGCTACTAGTGCTTATTCATTAGCTACTAGTGCTTATTTATTAGCTACTAGTCCTTATTCATTAGATACTAGTGTGTGTTATTCATTAGATACTAGTGCTTATTTATTAGCTACTAGTCCTTATTCATTAGATACTAGTGTGTATTATTCATTAGATACTAGTGCTTATTTATTAGCTACTAGTCCTTATTCATTAGATACTAGTGCTTATTCATTAGATACTAGTGCTTATTTATTAGCTACTAGTCCTTATTCATTAGATACTAGTGCTTATTCATTAGTTACTAGTGTGTATTCATTAGCTACTAGTGCTTATTCATGAGATACTAGTGCTTATTTATTAGCTACTAGTCCTTATTCATTAGATACTAGTGCTTATTCATTAGTTACTAGTGCTTATTCATTAGTTTATAATGCTTATTTATTAGTTACTAGGGCTTATTTATTAGCTAATACTGTTTATTCATTAGCTACTAGTGCTTATTCATTAGTTACTAGGGTGTATTCATTAGCTACTAGTGCTTATTTATTAGCTACTAGTGCTTATTCATTAGCTACTAGTGTTTATTTATTAGCTACTAGTGCTTAGTCATTAGCTACTAGTGCTTATTTATTAGCTACTAGTCCTTATTCATTAGATACTAGTGCTTATTCATTAGATACTAGTGCTTATTCATTAGATACTAGTGCTTATTTATTAGCCACTAGTCCTTATTCATTAGATACTAGTCCTTATTCATTAGCTACTAGTGCTTATTCATTAGATACTAGTGCTTATTCATTAGATACTTGTGCTTATTCATTAGCTACTAGTGCTTATTCATTAGATACTAGTGCTTATTTATTAGCTACTAGTCCTTATTCATTAGATACTAGTGTGTATTATTCATTAGATACTAGTGCTTATTCGTTAGTTTATAATGCTTATTTATTAGTTACTAGTGCTTATTCATTAGTTACTAGTGCTTATTCATTAGTTTATAATGCTTATTTATTAGTTACTAGTGCTTATTCATTAGCTAATACTGTTTATTCATTAGCTACTAGTGCTTATTCATTAGCTACTAGTCCTTATTCATTAGATACTAGTGCTTATTTATTAGCTACTAGTCCTTATTCATTAGATACTAGTGCTTATTCATTAGATACTAGTGTGTATTCATTAGCTACTAGTGCTCATTCATTAGATACTAGTCCTTATTCATTAGACACTAGTGCTTATTCATTAGATACTAGTGCTTATTCATTAGATACTAGTGCTTATTCATTATCTACTAGTGCTTATTCATTAGACACTAGTGCTTATTCATTAGCTACTAGTCCTTATTCATTAGACACTAGTGCTTATTCATTAGACACTAGTGCTTATTCATTCTTATTCAGATACTAGTGCTTATTCATTAGATACTAGTGCTTATTCATTAGCTACTAGTGCTTATTCATTAGACACTAGTGCTTATTCATTAGATACTAGTGCTTATTCATTAGATACTAGTGCTTATTCATTAGATACTAGTGCTTATTCATTAGACACTAGTGCTTATTCATTAGACACTAGTGCTTATTCATTAGATACTAGTGCTTATTCATTAGATACTAGTGCTTATTCATTAGACACTAGTGCTTATTCATTAGATACTTATTAGTAGTATTATTCATTAGACACTAGTGCTTATTCATTAGATACTAGTGCTTATTCATTAGATACTAGTGCTTATTTCATTATTAGATACTAGTGCTTATTCATTAGACACTAGTGCTTATTCATTAGACACTAGTGCTTATTCATTAGACACTAGTGCTTATTCATTAGATACTAGTGCTTATTCATTAGACACTAGTGCTTATTCATTAGATACTAGTGCTTATTTATTAGCTACTAGTCCTTATTCATTAGCTACTAGTGCTTATTCATTAGCTACTAGTGCTTATTCATTAGCTACTAGTGCTTATTTATTAGCTACTAGTCCTTATTCATTAGATACTAGTGTGTGTTATTCATTAGATACTAGTGCTTATTTATTAGCTACTAGTCCTTATTCATTAGATACTAGTGCTTATTCATTAGTTACTAGTGTGTATTCATTAGCTACTAGTGCTTATTCATTAGATACTAGTGCTTATTCATTAGATACTAGTGCTTATTCATTAGTTACTAGTGTGTATTCATTAGCTACTAGTGCTTATTCATTAGATACTAGTGCTTATTCATTAGTTACTAGTGTGTATTCATTAGCTACTAGTGCTTATTCATTAGATACTAGTGCATATTCATTAGATACTAGTGCTTATTCATTAGTTACTAGTGTGTATTCATTAGCTACTAGTGCTTATTCATTAGACACTAGTGCTATTCATTAGACACTAGTGCTTATTCATTAGATACTAATGCTTATTCATTAGATACTAGTGCTTATTTATTAGCTACTAGTCCTTATTCATTAGCTACTAGTGCTTATTCATTAGATACTAGTGCTTATTTATTAGCTACTAGTCCTTATTCATTAGCTACTAGTGCTTATTCATTAGACACTAGTGCTTATTCATTAGCTACTAGTCCTTATTCATTAGCTACTAGTGCTTATTCATTAGCTACTAGTGCTTATTCATTAGCTACTAGTGCTTACTTATTAGCTACTAGTCCTTATTCATTAGATACTAGTGTGTGTTATTCATTAGCTACTAGTGCTTATTCATTAGCTACTAGTCCTTATTCATTAGATACTAGTGTGTATTATTCATTAGATACTAGTGCTTATTTATTAGATACTAGTGCTTATTTATTAGCTACTAGTCCTTATTCATTAGCTACTAGTGCTTATTCATTAGCTACTAGTCCTTATTCATTAGCTACTAGTGCTTATTCATTAGCTACTAGTCCTTATTCATTAGCTACTAGTCCTTATTCATTAGCTACTAGTGCTTATTTATTAGCTACTAGTCCTTATTCATTAGATACTAGTGTGTGTTATTCATTAGATACTAGTGCTTATTTATTAGCTACTAGTCCTTATTCATTAGATACTAGTGTGTATTATTCATTAGATACTAGTGCTTATTTATTAGCTACTAGTCCTTATTCATTAGATACTAGTGCTTATTCATTAGTTACTAGTGTGTATTCATTAGCTACTAGTGCTTATTTATTAGCTACTAGTGCTTATTCATTAGCTACTAGTGCTTATTCATTAGATACTAGTGCTTATTCATTAGTTACTAGTGCTTATTTATTAGCTACTAGTGCTTAGTCATTAGCTACTAGTGCTTATTCATTAGCTACTAGTGCTTATTTATTAGCTACTAGTGTTTATTCATTAGTTACTAGTGCTTATTTATTAGCTACTAGACCTTATTCATTAACTACTAGTGCTTATTCATTAGCTACTAGTGCTTATTTATTAGCTACTAGTGCTTATTTATTAGCTACTAGTCCTTATTCATTAACTACTAGTGCTTATTCATTAGCTACTAGTGCTTATTTATTAGCTACTAGTGCTTGGTCATTAGCTACTAGTGCTTATTTATTAGCTACTAGTCCTTATTCATTAACTACTAGTGCTTATTCATTAGCTACTAGTGCTTATTTATTAGCTACTACTGTTTATTCATTAGTTACTAGTCCTTATTCATTAGCTACTAGTGCTTATTCATTAGATACTAGTGCTTATTTATTAGCTACTAGTGCTTATTCATTAGTTACTAGTGTGTATTCATTAGCTACTAGTCCTTATTCATTAGATACTAGTGCTTATTCATTAGATACTAGTGCTTATTTATTAGCTACTAGTCCTTATTCATTAACTACTAGTGCTTATTCATTAGCTACTAGTGCTTATTTATTAGCTACTACTGTTTATTCATTAGTTACTAGTCCTTATTCATTAGCTACTAGTGCTTATTCATTAGATACTAGTGCTTATTTATTAGCTACTAGTGCTTATTCATTAGTTACTAGTGTGTATTCATTAGCTACTAGTCCTTATTCATTAGATACTAGTGCTTATTCATTAGCTACTAGTGCTTATTCATTAGATACTAGTGCTTATTCATTAGTTACTAGTGTGTATTCATTAGCTACTAGTCCTTATTCATTAGATACTAGTCCTTATTCATTAGCTACTAGTCCTTATTCATTAGATACTAGTGCTTATTCATTAGCTACTAGTGCTTATTCATTAGATACTAGTGCTTATTCATTAGATACTAGTGCTTATTTATTAGCTACTAGTCCTTATTCATTAGATACTAGTGCTTATTCATTAGATACTAGTGTGTATTCATTAGCTACTAGTCCTTATTCATTAGATACTAGTGCTTATTTATTAGCTACTAGTCCTTATTTATTAGCTACTAGTGCTTATTCATTAGCTACTAGTCCTTATTCATTAGCTACTAGTGCTTATTCATTAGATACTAGTGCTTATTCATTAGCTACTAGTGCTTATTCATTAGCTACTAGTGCTTATTTATTAGCTACTAGTGCTTATTCATTAGACACTAGTGTGTATTATTCATTAGATACTAGTGCTTATTCATTAGCTACTAGTCCTTATTCATTAGCTACTAGTGCTTATTCATTAGATACTAGTGCTTATTCATTAGCTACTAGTCCTTATTCATTAGCTACTAGTGCTTATTCATTAGCTACTAGTGCTTATTTATTAGCTACTAGTCCTTATTCATTAGATACTAGTGTGTGTTATTCATTAGATACTAGTGCTTATTTATTAGCTACTAGTCCTTATTCATTAGATACTAGTGTGTATTATTCATTAGATACTAGTGCTTATTCATTAGCTACTAGTCCTTGTTCATTAGCTACTAGTACTTATTCAATAGATACTAGTGCTTATTCAATAGCTACTAGTGCTTATTCATTAGCTACTAGTGCTTATTTATTAGCTACTAGTCCTTATTCATTAGATACTAGTGTGTGTTATTCATTAGATACTAGTGCTTATTTATTAGCTACTAGTCCTTATTCATTAGCTACTAGTGCTTATTCATTAGTTACTAGTGTGTATTCATTAGCTACTAGTGCTTATTCATTAGATACTAGTGCTTATTCATTAGATACTAGTGTGTTATTCATTAGATACTAGTGCTTATTTATTAGCTACTAGTCCTTATTCATTAGATACTAGTGTGTATTATTCATTAGATACTAGTGCTTATTTATTAGATACTAGTGCTTATTTATTAGATACTAGTGCTTATTCATTAGACACTAGTGCTTATTCATTAGACACTAGTGCTTATTCATTAGATACTAGTGCTTATTCATTAGATACTAGTGCTTATTCATTAGACACTAGTGCTTATTCATTAGATACTAGTGTGTATTATTCATTAGACACTAGTGCTTATTCATTAGATACTAGTGCTTATTCATTAGATACTAGTGCTTATTCATTAGATACTAGTGCTTATTTATTAGATACTAGTGCTTATTCATTAGACACTAGTGCTTATTCATTAGACACTAGTGCTTATTCATTAGACACTAGTGCTTATTCATTAGATACTAGTGCTTATTTATTAGCTACTAGTCCTTATTCATTAGCTACTAGTGCTTATTCATTAGCTACTAGTGCTTATTTATTAGCTACTAGTCCTTATTCATTAGATACTAGTGTGTGTTATTCATTAGATACTAGTGCTTATTTATTAGCTACTAGTCCTTATTCATTAGATACTAGTGCTTATTCATTAGTTACTAGTGTGTATTCATTAGCTACTAGTGCTTATTCATTAGATACTAGTGCTTATTCATTAGTTACTAGTGTGTATTCATTAGCTACTAGTGCTTATTCATTAGATACTAGTGCTTATTCATTAGTTACTAGTGTGTATTCATTAGCTACTAGTGCTTATTCATTAGATACTAGTGCATATTCATTAGATACTAGTGCTTATTCATTAGTTACTAGTGTGTATTCATTAGCTACTAGTGCTTATTCATTAGACACTAGTGCTTATTCATTAGACACTAGTGCTTATTCATTAGATACTAATGCTTATTCATTAGATACTAGTGCTTATTTATTAGCTACTAGTCCTTATTCATTAGCTACTAGTGCTTATTCATTAGATACTAGTGCTTATTTATTAGCTACTAGTCCTTATTCATTAGCTACTAGTGCTTATTCATTAGACACTAGTGCTTATTCATTAGCTACTAGTCCTTATTCATTAGCTACTAGTGCTTATTCATTAGCTACTAGTGCTTATTCATTAGCTACTAGTGCTTACTTATTAGCTACTAGTCCTTATTCATTAGATACTAGTGTGTGTTATTCATTAGCTACTAGTGCTTATTCATTAGCTACTAGTCCTTATTCATTAGATACTAGTGTGTATTATTCATTAGATACTAGTGCTTATTTATTAGATACTAGTGCTTATTTATTAGCTACTAGTCCTTATTCATTAGCTACTAGTGCTTATTCATTAGCTACTAGTCCTTATTCATTAGCTACTAGTGCTTATTCATTAGATACTAGTGCTTATTCATTAGCTACTAGTACTTATTCATTAGCTACTAGTGCTTATTTATTAGCTACTAGTCCTTATTCATTAGATACTAGTGTGTGTTATTCATTAGATACTAGTGCTTATTTATTAGCTACTAGTCCTTTATTCATTAGATACTAGTGTGTATTATTCATTAGATACTAGTGCTTATTTATTAGCTACTAGTCCTTATTCATTAGATACTAGTGCTTATTCATTAGTTACTAGTGTGTATTCATTAGCTACTAGTGCTTATTTATTAGCTACTAGTGCTTATTCATTAGCTACTAGTGCTTATTCATTAGATACTAGTGCTTATTCATTAGTTACTAGTGCTTATTTATTAGCTACTAGTGCTTAAGTCATTAGCTACTAGTGCTTATTCATTAGCTACTAGTGCTTATTTATTAGCTACTAGTGTTTATTCATTAGTTACTAGTGCTTATTTATTAGCTACTAGACCTTATTCATTAACTACTAGTGCTTATTCATTAGCTACTAGTGCTTATTTATTAGCTACTAGTGCTTATTTATTAGCTACTAGTCCTTATTCATTAACTACTAGTGCTTATTCATTAGCTACTAGTGCTTATTTATTAGCTACTAGTGCTTAGTCATTAGCTACTAGTGCTTATTTATTAGCTACTAGTCCTTATTCATTAACTACTAGTGCTTATTCATTAGCTACTAGTGCTTATTTATTAGCTACTACTGTTTATTCATTAGTTACTAGTCCTTATTCATTAGCTACTAGTGCTTATTCATTAGATACTAGTGCTTATTTATTAGCTACTAGTGCTTATTCATTAGTTACTAGTGTGTATTCATTAGCTACTAGTCCTTATTCATTAGATACTAGTGCTTATTCATTAGATACTAGTGCTTATTTATTAGCTACTAGTCCTTATTCATTAACTACTAGTGCTTATTCATTAGCTACTAGTGCTTATTTATTAGCTACTACTGTTTATTCATTAGTTACTAGTCCTTATTCATTAGCTACTAGTGTGCTTATTCATTAGATACTAGTGCTTATTTATTAGCTACTAGTGCTTATTCATTAGTTACTAGTGTGTATTCATTAGCTACTAGTCCTTATTCATTAGATACTAGTGCTTATTCATTAGCTACTAGTGCTTATTCATTAGATACTAGTGCTTATTCATTAGTTACTAGTGTGTATTCATTAGCTACTAGTCCTTATTCATTAGATACTAGTCCTTATTCATTAGCTACTAGTCCTTATTCATTAGATACTAGTGCTTATTCATTAGCTACTAGTGCTTATTCATTAGATACTAGTGCTTATTCATTAGATACTAGTGCTTATTTATTAGCTACTAGTCCTTATTCATTAGATACTAGTGCTTATTCATTAGATACTAGTGTGTATTCATTAGCTACTAGTCCTTATTCATTAGATACTAGTGCTTATTTATTAGCTACTAGTCCTTATTTATTAGCTACTAGTGCTTATTCATTAGCTACTAGTCCTTATTCATTAGCTACTAGTGCTTATTCATTAGATACTAGTGCTTATTCATTAGCTACTAGTGCTTATTCATTAGCTACTAGTGCTTATTTATTAGCTACTAGTGCTTATTCATTAGACACTAGTGTGTATTATTCATTAGATACTAGTGCTTATTCATTGGCTACTAGTCCTTATTCATTAGCTACTAGTGCTTATTCATTAGATACTAGTGCTTATTCATTAGCTACTAGTCCTTATTCATTAGCTACTAGTGCTTATTCATTAGCTACTAGTGCTTATTTATTAGCTACTAGTCCTTATTCATTAGATACTAGTGTGTTATTCATTAGATACTAGTGCTTATTTATTAGCTACTAGTCCTTATTCATTAGATACTAGTGTGTATTATTCATTAGATACTTAGTGCTTTATTCATTAGCTACTAGTCCTTATTCATTAGCTACTAGTGCTTATTCATTAGATACTAGTGCTTATTCATTAGCTACTAGTGCTTATTCATTAGCTACTAGTGCTTATTTATTAGCTACTAGTCCTTATTCATTAGATACTAGTGTGTATTCATTAGATACTAGTGCTTATTTATTAGCTACTAGTCCTTATTCAATTAGCTACTAGTGCTTATTCATTTAGTTACTAGTGTGTATTCATTAGCTACTAGTGCTTATTCATTAGATACTAGTGCTTATTCATTAGATACTAGTGTGTTATTCATTAGATACTAGTGCTTATTTATTAGCTACTAGTTCTTATTCATTAGAATACTAGTGTGTATTATTCATTAGATACTAGTGCTTATTTATTAGCTAATAGTCCTTATTCATTAGATACTAGTGCTTATTCATTAGTTACTAGTGTGTATTCATTAGCTACTTTCAGTGCTTATTCATTAGATACTGAGTGTTTATTTATTAGCTACTAGTCCTTATTCATTAGATACTAGTGTGCTTATTCATTAGTTACTAGTGTGTATTCATTAGCTACTAGTGTTTATTCATTAGATACTAGTGTGTTTATTCATTAGATACTAGTGCTTATTTATTAGCTACTAGTCCTTATTCATTAGATACTACTGTAGTATATTCATTAGATACTAGTGCTTATTCATTAGTTTATAATGCTTATTTATTAGCTTACTAGTGCTTATTCATTAGTTACTAGTGCTTATTCATTAGTTTATAGTGCTTATTTATTAGTTACTAGTGCTTATTCATTAGCTAATACTGTTTATTCATTAGCTACTAGTGCTTATTCATTAGCTACTAGTCCTTATTCATTAGCTACTAGTGCTTATTCATTAGATACTAGTGCTTATTTATTAGCTACTAGTCCTTATTCATTAGATACTAGTGTTTATTCATTAGATACTAGTGCTTATTCATTAGCTACTAGTCCTTATTCATTAGCTACTAGTGCTTATTCATTAGACACTAGTGCTTATTCATTAGACACTAGTGCTTATTCATTAGATACTAGTGCTTATTCATTAGACTACTAGTGCTTATTCATTAGCTACTAGTGCTTATTCATTAGATTACTAGTGCTTATTCATTAGATACTAGTGCTTATTCATTAGCTAGATACTAGTGCTTATTCATTAGCTACTAGTGCTTATTCATTAGCTACTAGTCCTTATTCATTAGATACTAGTGTTTGTGTTATTCATTAGATACTAGTGCTTATTTATTAGCTACTAGTCCTTATTCATTAGATACTAGTGTGTATTATTCATTAGATACTAGTGCTTATTCATTAGCTACTAGTCCTTATTCATTAGATACTAGTGCTTATTTATTAGCTACTAGTCCTTATTCATTAGATACTAGTGCTTTATTCATTAGATACTAGTGCTTATTCATTAGCTACTAGTGCTTATTCATTAGACACTAGTGCTTATTCATTAGATACTAGTGCTTATTCATTAGCTACTAGTGCTTATTCATTAGATACTAGTGCTTATTCATTAGCTACTAGTGCTTATTCATTAGATACTAGTGCTTATTCATTAGCTACTAGTGCTTATTCATTAGACACTAGTGCTTATTCATTAGATACTGGTGCTTATTCATTAGACACTAGTGCTTATTCATTAGAATACTAGTGCTTATTTATTAGTGCTACTAGTGCTTATTCATTAGCTACTAGTGCTTATTTATTAGCTACTAGTGCTTATTCATTAGATACTAGTGTGTGTTATTATTAGATACTAGTGCTTATTTATTAGCTACTAGTCCTTATTCATTAGATACTAGTGTGTATTATTCATTAGATACTAGTGCTTATTTATTAGCTACTAGTCCTTATTCATTAGATACTAGTGCTTATTCATTAGTTACTAGTGTGTATTCATTAGCTACTAGTGCTTATTCATTAGATACTAGTGCTTATTTATTAGCTTACTAGTCCTTATTCATTAGATACTAGTGCTTATTATTCATTAGATACTAGTGCTTTATTTATTAGCTACTAGTCCTTATTCATTAGAGATACTAGTGCTTATTCATTAGTTACTAGTGCTTATTCATTAGTTTATAATGCTTATTTATTAGTTACTAGTGCTTATTCATATTAGCTAATACTGTTTATTCATTAGCTACTAGTGCTTATTCATTAGTTACTAGTGTTGTATTCATTAGGCTACTAGTGCTTGTTATTTATTAGCTACTAGTGCTTATTCATTAGCTACTAGTGCTTATTCATTAGTTACTAGTGCTTATTCATTAGCTACTAATGCTTATTCATTAGTTACTAGTGCTTATTCATTAGCTAATAGTGCTTATTCATTAGCTACTAGTGCTTATTCATTAGCTACTAGTGCTTATTCATTAGCTACTAGTGCTTATTCATTAGATACTAGTGCTTATTCATTAGCTACTAGTGCTTATTCATTAGCTACTAGTGCTTATTCATTAGATACTAGTGCTTATTCATTAGCTACTAGTGCTTATTCATTAGATACTAGTGCTTATTCATTAGATACTAGTGCTTATTCATTAGCTACTAGTCCTTATTCATTAGCTACTAGTGCTTATTCATTAGCTACTAGTCCTTATTCATTAGCTACTAGTGCTTATTCATTAGCTACTAGTGCTTATTCATTAGCTACTAGTGCTTATTCATTAGCTACTAGTGTTTATTCATTAGCTACTAGTGCTTATTCATTAGCTACTAGTGCTTATTCATTAGCTACTAGTGCTTATTCATTAGCTACTAGTGCTTATCATTAGCTAGTCTTATTCATTAGATAAGTTAGTGTGTATTATTCATTAGATACTAGTGCTTATTTATTAGATACTAGTGTTTATTTATTAGCTACTAGTCCTTATTCATTAGCTACTAGTGCTTATTCATTAGCTACTAGTCCTTATTTCATTAGCTACTAGTGCTTATTCATTAGATACTAGTGTTTATTCATTAGTTACTAGTGCTTATTCATTAGCTACTAGTGCTTATTTATTAGCTACTAGTCCTTATTCATTAGATGCTACTAGTGTATTCTTATTCATTAGATACTAGTGCTTATTTATTAGCTACTAGTCCTTATTCATTAGATACTACTAGTGTATTATTCATTAGATACTAGTGCTTATTTATTAGCTACTAGTCCTTATTCATTAGATACTAGTGCTTATTCATTAGTTACTAGTGTGTATTCATTAGCTACTAGTGCTTATTTATTAGCTACTAGTGCTTATTCATTAGCTACTAGTGCTTATTCATTAGATACTAGTGCTTATTCATTAGTTACTAGTGCTTATTTATTAGCTTACTAGTGCTTAGTCATTAGCTACTAGTGCTTATTCATTAGCTACTAGTGCTTATTTATTAGCTACTAGTGTTTATTCATTAGTTACTAGTGCTTATTTATTAGGCTACTAGACTCTTATTCATTAACTACTAGTGCTTATTCATTAGCTACTAGTGCTTATTTATTAGCTACTAGTGCTTATTTATTAGCTACTAGTCCTTATTCATTAACTACTAGTGCTTATTCATTAGCTACTAGTGCTTATTTGATTAGCTACTAGTGTTTATGTCATTAGCTACTAGTGCTTATTTCATTAGCTACTAGTCCTTATTCATTAACTACTAGTGCTTATTCATTAGCTACTAAACATGCTTATTTATTAGCTACTACTGTTTATTCATTAGTTACTAGTCCTTATTCATTAGCTACTAGTGCTTATTCATTAGATAGCTAGTGCTAATTTATTAGCTTATTAGTGCTTATTCAGTAGCACTAGTGTGTATTCATTAGCTACTAGTCCTATTCATTAGATACTAGTGCTTATTCATTAGATACTAGTGCTTATTTATTAGCTACTTCAGTCCTTATTCATTAACTACTAGTGCTTATTCATTAGCTACTAGTGCTTATTTATTAGCTACTAGTGTTTATTCATTAGTTACTAGTGCTTATTCATTAGCTACTAGTGCTACTAGTGCTTATTCATTAGATACTAGTGCTATTATTATTCATTAGCTACCATTGATACTAGTGCTTATTCATTAGCTACTAGTGTGTATTCATTAGCTACTAGTGCTTATTGTCATTAGATACTAGTGCTTATTCATTAGCTACTAGTCCTTATTCATTAGATACTAGTGCTTCATTCATTAGTTACTAGT
>CM031956.1:143211-187056 GCA_018749465.1 Paracanthobrama guichenoti | reverse complement strand
GAACCGAGTAAAACTGTAAATGAAATATTGTATCAATGATACAGTGATCTGCGCGTGAGTGTGTCTGTGTGTGTGTGAGAGGGCGTGTGTGTGTCTGTGTGTGTGTGAGAGTGCGTGTGTGTGTCTGTGTGAGTGTGAGAGAGAGAGAGAGTGTGTGTGTGTGGGAGTGTGTGTGTGTGTGTGTGTGTGTGTGTGTGTGTGTGTGTGTGTGTGTGTGTGTGCGTGTGTGAGTGTACGCACATGACATTAATCATAAAAATATGGCACTATTTGACCTATGAACTTTAGCAGTGTTTTATAAAAGCAGATGAGAAATGAATACATTCTTGAACTGAGATTTTCTTCAGGTCTGTTAGTACAGTGGTTCTGTAGTTTAGTGTTTTTGAGAGTGGCTGTTCTCAGCTCAGGACAGAAGGTTTTTTCCACCAGTGCTTTAGAGAGCGTGCGCTCAGGGAGTCGTAACGACCGGACGTCTGACCCGCTTGATTTAACGTCGCTCCAGCTGCTAGGAAAACAGTGTAGCTACTAAACGGCAAATGTCTACAGCGCAGGCTCGACTCTCCGCCTCTCTGGCTGTGACTTCTGTTTGATTTGGATTCAAGTCTGGAGGTGCTGAAACATTTTTCACATCTGAACTGTTCAGCCAGTGTCAGCCTAAACGACACTGATCTGCTAGTAAATTTGCTTTAGTAATGGTGTTTTCGGTCGTAACATGATCCGGGTGTTTTCTGCAGGTCACTGCTTCACGACACACACTCCAGCCTCCTCAACACAAGAGCCATAAACACCAGTTACACTGATCCGTCTCTGACAAACAGACTGTAGGGAAATATCTCAGGACGGCACAATTTATCAAAATAAAAGCCACAAGATGGATTAGTGTGACTATAATATCGCAACGAATGTGTGTTTCAGAGTGAACATTAGAGAAGATATTAAGACAGCCTGTAGTATTGTCATTTTGTATTTTTGTAAAGTATTGTAATAATACAGTTTATACAATATATTTATTATTAGTAGTATTACTATTATTATTACATTTTACAGTGACATTTTACAGTAGTTACATTTATCTATTGATGTTAATAATAATAATGATTATGAATATTATTATAATTAATAACATATTTTTTATTTTACAGTTAAATATTACTATAGCTTTCTTATTTTAATATTTGTATTAAAATGTATACTTTTTATACTTTATTATTAACAGTAATAATAAATATTATTATTAATATTATTATATTTTTATTTTACAGTGAATGCCTGTAAGAGGCTGTGTGTAGTTTATAGTGGACATTTGCACTCATAAATATTTTGTTTTTATGATTTATTGGTTCATGTTTGATATTCTGTATAAGTTTAATTTTTGCCGCTATTGTACAGGGGTCTATGTGAGGACTTTTATTTTGATGTGTTCCACGAGCAACACACGGCGGGTAGCAGGAAATAATAACATGCTCATGGCGCAGTGAACACTCAACATACGTTTATGTTATTCATCTGATTCAGTCCTCCTTCTAAACCCTGTCGTAATCATTGGCTGTAAGTTTATTTGAATAATCTATCTGTAATATACTGCAGGAGTTAAAACGTGATAATCAAAGAGGTTTGTTATTGTGGATTGGCGCTAGTGTGCTGTATGCTTCTAATAAGTCAGCGATCTTTCTCTATATACATTTTACTTGTTATATTGTTAATAAGTATGATGCCATTTTGATTATTAATAAATTTTCTATTTTTCTTTTATTTCATTTACAGTTTTACTCGGTTCAATGGCCGGCGTTTCTGCCCATGTAAACTGCACTACATGTTGAAATCATTAAAGGAGCAAGATGCTCATATCCTGGCTTTTGAACAGAGTTTGGCTTGCTGTTTATCTATATTCACGCAAGGAAGCAAACATGTAGAGAGAACAGTACAACGACTGTTACCTTGGTTCCCTGAAGAGAGAGCGAGACGCTGTGTCGATTGATGCTGTGGGAACGCTCTACGTGATTGCGTCATGAAGCATGTGTAAAATCAGTCCAATGGTGTGACAGAACGTCAGAAGCGGGTGATGTCATGAACCAGGAAACTATAAAGCATGCCCAAACAGTGCAACGCTAGCTTCTAAAGTCACTGACTGTTACAGTTGTAACCGAGGTTACAGTCGAATGCCGCCATAATAACAAATGCCTGTCTAGTGTGAAATTATAGAAAAGCACTAGGACAAGAGCACCTGAGCCCCTGGTAGAGCTCAAGTCCAGGTTGTAAAACCTCATGAATGTGTGCAGTGAGAACCAGCCTGCAGCATCACAAACATCCTGAAGTGATACTCCTGACAAAAGAGCTTTAGGTTGCACTTACACTGCCTTAAAGAATCCAATTTTTTATTCGCATAGATAAGAATTTGTTGCACACGTTTGAACACAAAAATCTGCACTGATTTCTCCACATCAGATCTGAGCCACTTCCAAATGTGGTTTTAAATCAGATACATATCCGATATCTGGACATCCGACCTATGTCTAAACAGGTATATCTGATTCTCTTTTGAATTCCAAGCCACCACAAGGTGAGGGTGACACACAGGAACACTCAGGAGCTGGTTTTCAACCTCTGCCCTGTGAGTTTTATAAATCAAACATATTCATTATTGAAAGCTACATTATATTCCTCAGCAATGAAGTGATAACTTCGCTGTAATTAAACCAACAAGCTTCATTATTAGGCTATACTCTCTCTCGCTCTCTCTCTCTCGCTCTCTCTCTCTCTCTCTCTCTCTCTCTCTCTCTCTCTCTCTCTCTCTCTCCTCTCTCTCTCTCTCTCGTTAATTTGTTCAAATTCTTTCAAGAAAATTTAATCTTACAGCGCTACTTTATTTCACTTCAGAATTCTAGATCTAACGAGCTGTAGATAAAATAACAAATTAAAATTACTGTTATTTTTCTACATCCATTCGATCAGAAACATCCATGACAGCTGTTATCTTGTCCATGCTGGCAAATAATCATGGCCACCCGATTTTATACATTTTAACAGCATGGTCATTCAACACTAGAGGGTCTACCGCATAGCAAAGCGATCACCGGCAATCATTTTGGGCTGGAATTAATGTAAACACAGATATCGCATACCAGTCATATCTAAAGTGAATGTAAACAGGCGGACACAAAATCGGATATGGTCAAAGAATCAAATCTGTGCATTAAGACTTAAACGCAGCCTTAGAGGCAGCCATACTCCTATATGCCTGAACTGGACAAAGCAGATTGCTTTGCACGAAAGGGAAACCAACAAGGCTTGCAGATCTCCTACTCTTTTAAGAGATGTGATAATAAGGAAGAACAACGTTTTAAGAGTCAGGAACTTGACTGGAACCTCTTCAGTGGGCTTAAATGGTGCCATGGTCAGACCTTGGAGCACCATGGCCAAGGTCAAAATGGCGTCATACTTATTAACAATATAACAAAGCCAAGCACACAGATTCCACAGTTCTGGGTGGGGCTGAAGTATTGAGCCCCTTGCCTGGGACAGAAGGTCCCTCCTGATAGGAATCTCCCAAGGGGAGCCGTTCAGGAAAGATACAAGATCCAAGAACCACACTCTGCCTGGCCATCATGGAGCAATCAAGGTGAGACAGACCTGAACTCTCTACAGAACTCCTGGGAGCCCCTGAGGTCTGGGAGGAAATTCTTGAGAGCAAGAAAGACAAGCCATCATTTCCAGACAATTGATGTGCTAGGAAAGATGATGCCCCCTCCACAGATCTTGAGTTGAGCAACCCTTTAGAATCACTCCCCATCCTGTGAGGGAAGCATCCATCATTAGCATCATGAGATGACAGATAGTTTCCAGCACGGGACCTTGGGATAGGAACTAGGGTTTCTGCCACATAACCAAGTCAAGTCACCTTTATTTATATAGTGCTTTTTACAAGTCCAATTGTTTCAAAGCAGCTTCACAGTGTTAACAGGAAAATAATGCAACAGAATTTGATTTGGCTGTACAGCCGCTCTGGTGAAAACGGTGATGTTATCCAGCTAATTTCAAGTATCATATAGTGTCAATGCGGGCAGATCGGCAATAGAGTTGAAATGTAAGTGTCCCAAGGCACGTAATCATCACTGTGTGACCTTGATCATGCAAAAAGGGTTAACCCTCGAGGAAAACCCCCTGGTCTTGAGCCACCACTGCAGGGGTCTCATATAAAACAGGCTAAAAGATATCACGTTGGACACTGCTGCCATCAGACCCAGCAGTCTTTGAAACTGGTTCACAGTAAGTGACTGGCCTAGCTTTACTTGGTTTACAGCTGACAGGATTGACTCGATTCGCGCAGGTGGGAGATGTGTTTGCTTCGTAATTGAATCCCACACCACGCCTAGAAAAATGGTCCTCTGTGCTGGAGAAAGCACACTCTTTTTGGTCGTTAACCATAACCCCAACATTTTCATGTGAGCGAGAATGACATCTTGATGCCGAACCGCTAACTGATGCGACTGAGCTAAAAAGATCTATCGTAACAAACCAGTCCTTGGATCTGATCTGTGGTACAATATGTCTTAAGGTTAACATTTTGAACTTGAGCTGCATGACCGACTGGTTCAGATGACACAGATCCAAAATGGGATGAGCTCCCCATCCTTCTTTGGAGTGATAAAATACCGGCTGTAGAAACCGGTTTCTCTGTCGGGTGAGGTACACATTCTATGGCCCCTTTCCCCAACAAAGTTTTAAACTCCTGTTCCTTAACCAGAGTCCCCTGTGTGTAGGACCACCATAAATCTGGGTGGGAGAGACCCAAATTGTATGGTGTAACCCTTTTCGACTGTGTGCAGGATCCATCAAGATATATTTGGCAGTAGCTTCCATGCTGCCAGAAAATCCACTAAGGGAGCCAGACTCTGGCCCGCCCTGAATCAGTGCACCGGCAGGGAACAATCAAACTGCGCCCTGAAGCACGCAAGGTGGCAGGGATGGCAGCACAGCCTCCTGAGGGCACCGAGGGGAAATGGGCACTGTATAATGAGGTGTTGACCACTTCCCTCTGGAGGAGACTGTCCTCAGAGGTCTGGCGCCATAGGCGTCAGGACCTCTTCCCTGCGGTCTTCAGATTTGTTTTACCATAGAAGGCTGTGGTTGAGAGAACTTCCCCAATCCTCTTCTCTCTGGCCCCCTCTCTGGGGGGAGCTCAAGTAGCGACGCTCCGTTTCTGTGTGGCACGGTGAGAGGAGCTGGCTTTAGATGTTTGGGGCTGCGGAAGAGGAGCTTCTGGAACGCCGCCACCTGTTTTCTGGCCTCCTGATAGCGCTAGACTGTGTCACCAAAGAGGTCAGGAGGCATCCATCAGAAAGCTTTTTTGTTTTTCTTTTATGGCGCTTAGATTTAACCATAAATGCCTCTCCGTGGCCACCAGGGCTGTCATAGCAGGACCGAAAGACCTGGCCGTCTCCTTGGTGACCGGGAGAGAAAGATTTTTATTTTATAGTGAAATATTACAATAGTTAGATTTCTTATTTTAATAATTATTTTTATTAAAAAAATTTAACAATAACAATAATAATAATTATTAATAATAATACTTATTATATTTTTATTTTACAGTGAAATATGATAATTCTATTTCTTATTTTAATATTTTATTCAAATATATTTTTATTATTAATATGTATTATTATTTATTATTATTCATATTATTATTATTTTCTTTTACAGTGAAATATTACTGTAGTTATATTTCTTGTTTTAGTATTTTTATTCACATATTTATGTTTTATTAATAATAAAGAATAATAGTAATAATACTTATTATATTTTTACAGTAAAATATTACAATAGTAATATTTCTTATTTTTAAATATTTATTAAAATTATTATTATTATTATAGTTTTGGTATATAATCAGAAATATTTTGGCCAAATTGTGCAGCCCAACAAAACAAGCACGGTAAAAAAAATGATCAGAAAATTCCCCACAGATGGTTCAGTCGTAACTCAAAGAAACTAGAGTCCAGCCTCACTTTCCCAACCCAGTGATTTGAGACAAACATAAATGTAAAGGTTACTTGCATCCGTCTCCTTTTACTCACACCACAAAGAGGTTAACGTTTAACTTTTTTGTGTTTGTCTCTATCGATAAAAACAGAAGAGTGTGTCTGGATTCAGCTGTGCCGCTGTGGTGTTTATGAGGCCCTGCTCGTCCTCTCCAGAAGAGCTGGAACCGGTCAAATGAAGATTCACAGATTCAGAGTGTGTCCAGAAGCCAGTGTGAATAGGTTTCTAACCCGAATTATTGTAACGAGTCCAGCTGATGGCGTCACATGTCTCTGGATCATGTTTAAGATCTGATCTTTCTTCAAATCTAGAGTTTGCCTTGTTTAGCTGAAAGGCCAAATGCCCAGTTATGAGATTCATCATTCTTAGACTCTTCCAGGCAGAATCACACAAACAATCTGTAATGTTTTATTCTCTTAGAAACACAGTGTTGTGCAGTGGAAACGCTGTGCTGGTGTTGGAAGCAGAACGCGGGTTCGTACGGCACTGATCCGCGTCCCAGAAAGGCGGAATCTCCCGGTTTCATCTGCAGAAGCGCTCGCTGAGATCTGATCTGCATATGTATTGTGTTTGGAAGAGGCACAATCAAACCCGCTCAAAGACACAGAGGCCGAGGTTTGCACTTGGCAGCGCTTTTGATCAAACATCTGGGAAGCAAATGATTCTTTATGGATGAGTGTTATTCCGTGCCATCAGTAGAGAGATTTCAGAAAGTCAAATGAAAGATTAACTCCAGTGGAATCACGAGCAACCCGGCGCTCATAAAAGCGTCATGTGGCAGAACTGATCAAATGGAGTGTGTGAACAGGATCCGCGGGGAAGCTTATCTGAGGCAAGTGCAAACGCAGGATCTTCAGGGTAAACGGATTAATGTTGGAATCGATCAGTTCAGAACGGACACAGATTCATTCACCCCGGCAGGAATGCTCAACACTAGAGGAAGATTAAACTAAAGTTTGACACTTTCTCAAGAAGATGCGACTGGTGTTTAAGTGTGCAAAACTCACTGCCATGACGCCAATGAAATAATATGCACCTTTAAGATACTAATATGTACCCAGTGTTGGGAAGGATACTTTCAAAACTTATTTCGTTACAGAATACATGCCCTAAAATATAATTTGTAACATATTCTGTTACATTACTCAATCTGAGTAACGTATTCTGAATACTTGGATTACTTCCACATTGAATTGCATTTTATAAGTGTAGGAATGCGGCCATCAAATCCTGCTTACTAAACATATATTATAAAGCATTCAGCTAACGTTAGCTAGCATGTCAAACGGGGCTAGTCAGTCTTTCAGCGGCTCTGGGGTTAGTAAATCAGCACATAGGAGAATGTAAGGTCAACTAAGCAGGTAGCACCTGATAGTGATACAACTAAAAGTATGTAGTATGTTGTTTCACTGATTTTATTTTCAAAATGTTGGCTATTTAATTGAGGTGTGTGTATGTGTGTATATATATATATATATATATATATATATATAACCACTGCGCCACCGCCGGTAGTTGGTCCATTACCACCATGATGGTAAAAAACTACCACCATCACAGCCCTAGGTTGCACTGCACAGTTATATTTCGTGCTCCCTTCTCTTTCTTTAATCTTTGATCATGCAAACCACGCTTTTTTTTTTTTCTTCTTCATATTGGGACTTCTGGGAAATGCATTGAGTTGCCTTAATTTATTTAGAGAATAAACGCGTGAAACAGAGAAGTATCGTCATGTAATCCATTGATTTCAACAATGTAACTGTATTCTAAATACCAACTATTTAAATTGTAACCGTAACGGAATACAGTTACTCACAATTTGTATTCTGAATACGTAACGCCAGTACATGTATTCCGTTACTCCCCAACACTGTATGCATCGTTTAGGGGTAAATAAGGTACAAATGTGTATCTTTTGAGAGAATACCGCACCAGTGACAATTTTGTACCTTTTTTTCTGAGAGTGTATTTACTTATATGAGAAATAGTGACGGTTGTATAAGAAATATTTGTATAAGTCAAAATAAGGTTCTGTAACTTTTGCAACATTTTTATAGAATCCATTTATTATTTTGTGCAAACTGAATAAATCAAATCAAATCAAATCACCTTTATTTATATAGCGCTTTTAACAAGTCCAATTGTTTCAAAGCAGCTTCACATTGTTAACAGGAAAATAATGCAACAGAATTTGTACAGCCGTTCTGGTGAAACGGTGATGTTATCCAGCTCATTTCAAGTATCATATAGTGTCAATGTGGGCAGATTGGTAATATAGATGAGATTTAGGTGTCCCCAACTGAGCAAGCCAAAAGCCAGAGGCAACGGTGGCAAGGAATCAAAACTCCTTCAGGGTCAGAATGGAGAAAAAAACCTTGGGAGAAACCAGGCTCAGTCGGGGTGCCAGTTCTCCTCTGGCCGACGAACAAACAGTGTATGATTATGATTCTGGCAACATAGCAGGTCTTAATTCATATTAGGTAAATAGATATTCATAAGATTATTTGAAAGATTGGAGTCGTCACGCCGAAGACGGGTTTAATGAGGATGTCGTGTCGATGCAGCATTTACGGGGGGAGTTTATTTGACACGCTCTCTGCAGACATTTCAGGGATGCGTTGGTCATGTCCAGGCGCTGGTCCACCATCTGATCTGGATACGGCCCAGATCCGGCTGACTGCAGTAAACCTCGGGATAAACAGAGAGACTAACATTAGCGTAGATGCCATTCTTCTTATGATGTAACGAGTACATCAGGGGTTATGGGAAGTGTTCCCGGTTCCGACTAACCTAGTTAATGCAGCCTAACAATCATTTACTGATTTGAATAATAGAAATTGATAATGTTTTATGTGTATGCCATAGTAAAGAGATGCGTTTTTAGTCTAGATTTAAACTGACAGAGTGTGTCTGCTTCCCGAACAATGCTAGGAAGACTGTTCCAGAGTTTAGACGCTAAATAGGAAAAGGATCGACCGCCTGCAGTTGATTTTGATATTCTAGGTATTATCAACTGGCCAGAGTTTTGAGACCGCAATAGACGTGATGGAGTATAATGCGTTAAGAGTTCGCTCAAGTACTGGGGAGCTAAACCATTTAGTGCTTTGTAAGTAATAAGCAAGATTTAAAAATTTATACGATGTTTAATAGGGAGCCAGTGCAGTGTTGACAGAACCGGGCTAATATGAACATACTTCCTTGTTCTATAATAACATATAAGAATAAGAATACTCAAACCATGTTTCTAACTAAGCTTGTTTCATTCGTTCAAAAACAATGATTCAACCAGTAATGAAGCAAGTGAAGTCTTTATGAGTGAGTCACTGAATCATTCATTCAGGAGATTTGATCAAAAACAATGATTCAACCAGTAATGAAACAAGTGAAGTCTTTATGAGTGAGTCACTGAATCATTCATTCAGGAGATTTGATCAAAAACAATGATTCAACCAGTAATGAAACAAGTGAAGTCTTTATGAGTCACTGAATCATTCATTCAGGAGATTCGCTCAAAAACACTGATTCAACCAGTAATGAAGCAAGTAAAGTCTTTATGAGTGAGTCACTGAATCATTCACTCGAGATTTGATCAAAAATGCTGATTCAACCAGTAATGAAGCAAGTGAAGTCTTTATGAGTGAGTCAGTGACTCATTCACTCAGGATATTTGATCAAAAACACTGATTCATCCAGTAATGAAGCAAGTGAAGTCTTTATGAGTGAGTCACTGAATCATTCATTCAAGAGATTCGTTCAAAAACACTGATTCTACATGAAACAAGTGAAGTCTTTAAGAGTGAGTCACTGAATCATTCATTCAGGAGATTTGATCAAAAACACTGATTCAACCAGTAATGAAGCAAATGAAGTCTTTATGAGTGAGTCACTGAATCATTCATTCAGGAGATTTGATCAAAAACACTGATTCAACCAGTAATGAAGCAAGTGAAGTCTTTATGAGTGAGTCACTGAATCATTCATTCAGGAGATTTGATCAAAAACACTGATTCAACGAGTAATGAAGCAAGTGAAGTCTTTATGAGTGAGTCACTGAATCATTCATTCAGGAGATTTGATCAAAAACAATGATTCAACCAGTAATGAAACAAGTGAAGTCTTTATGAGTGAGTCACTGAATCATTCATTCAGGAGATTTGATCAAAAACAATGATTCAACCAGTAATGAAGCAAGTGAAGTCTTTATGAGTGAGTCACTGAATCATTCACTGAGATTTGATCAAAAACCCTGATTCATCCAGTAATGAAGCAAGTGAAGTCTTTATGAGTGAGTCAGTGACTCATTCACTCGAGATTTGATCAAAAACACTGATTCATCCAGTAATGAAGCAAGTGAAGTCTTTATGAGTGAGTCAGTGACTCATTCACTCAGGATATTTGATCAAAAACGCTGATTCATCCAGTAATGAAGCAAGTGAAGTCTTTATGAGTGAGTCACTGAATCATTCATTCAAGAGATTCGTTCAAAAACACTGATTCGACATGAAACAAGTGAAGTCTTTAAGAGTGAGTCAATAAATCATTCATTCAAGAGATTCATTCAAAATCACTGATTCATCCAGTAATGAAACTAGTTAAGTCTTTATGAAACTAGTGAGTCATTTAATCATTCATTCATATTTAAATAGGTCTTTTTTAAATAGACTGCAGCAATTTTGTCAGAACCTCTAATAAGCTGCATGTTATTTTGTTTAGTTGTCTGTTCAGAATCATGGGAGAATCTCTGTTTGAAACAAAAAAAACATGTAGTACCATAGTAGCCTATCATCACAGAGCTGCTAAATGAATGAATGTAAATACTGTGAGACACACAAGCAGTTCAGCTGCAGACAGTGCTCAAGTGAACTCAAGTCTGAGTGATCCACTCAGGAAGTGATGTCATTCTGGAGGGAAGGATCAGCCACAAATTGACCACGAAATGAGACTTTAAAGAAAAGCCAAACTGTGTTCCATCTTTACATGAAGAAAATGAGAAGCAAACGAGCCAGATCATCTGTTCAAGAAGCTTTTCATGCTTGTGTTTGGTTTAATATGGAGATTGATTTATACACCTGTGGCCATGGAAGTGACACACTTGAATTCAATGATTTGGAGTGGTGTCCTAATACTTGTGGCAATACAGGTGCTGGTCATATAATTAGAATATCATCAAAAAGTTGATTTATTTCACTAATTCCATTCAAAAAGTGAAACTTGTATATTATATTCATTCATTACACACAGACTGATACATTTCAAATGTTTATTTCTTTTAATTTTGATGATTAAATTTACATTTATAAGACACTTTTATCCAAAGCGGCTTACATTGCATTCAAGGTACACATTTTTTACATTTTGTCAGTTCTTGCTTTCCCTGGGAATCGAAGCCATGACCTTGGCGTTGTTAGCGCCACACTCTTATTGTTTGAGCTACAGGAAAGTATAACTGATTATAACTGACAACTAAGGAAAATCCCAAATTCAGTATGTCAGAAAATTTGAATATTGTGAAAAGGATGAATATTGAAGACACCTGGTGCCACACTCTAATCAGCTGATGAACTCAAAACACCTGCAAAGGCCTTTAAATGCTCTCTCAGTCTAGTTCTGTAGGCTACACAATCATGGGGAAGACTGCTGACCTGACAGTTGTCCAAAAGACGACCATTGACACCTTGCACAAGGAGGGCAAGACACAAAAGGTCATTGCAAAAGAGGCTGGCTGTTCACAGAGCTCTGTGTCCAAGCACATTAATAGAGAGGTGAAGGGAAGGAAAAGATGTGGTAGAAAAAAAAGTGTACAAGCAATAGGGATAACCGCACCCTGGAGAGGATTGTGAAACAAAACCCAGTCAAAAATGTGGGGGAGATTCACAAAGAGTGGACTGCAGCTGGAGTCAGTGCTTCAAGAACCACTACACACAGACGTATGCGAGACATGGGTTTCAGCTGTCGCATTCCTTGAGTCAAGCCACTCTTGAACAACAGACAGCGTCAGAAGAGTCTCACCTGGGCTAAAGACCGAAAGGACTGGACTGCTGCTGAGTGGTCCAAAGTTATGTTCTCTGATGAAAGTCAATCAGGGTCCCAGAGTCTGGAGGAAGAGAGGAGAGGCACACAATCCACGCTGCTTGAGGTCCAGTGTAAAGTTTCCACAGTCAGTGATGGTTTGGGGTGCCATGTCATCTGCTGGTGTTGGTCCACTGTGTTTTCTGAGGTCCAAGGTCAACGCAGCCGTATACCAGGAAGTTTTAGAGCACTTCATGCTTCCTGCTGCTGAGCAACTTTATGGAGATGCAGATTTCATTTTCCAACAGGACTTGGCACCTGCATACAGCGCCAAAGCAACCAGTACCTGGTTTAAGGACCATGGTATCCCTGTTCTTAATTGGCCAGCAAACTCACCTGACCTTAACCCCACTGAAAATCTATGGGCTATTGTGAAGAGGAAGATGCGATATGCCAGACTCAACAATGCAGAAGAGCTGAAGGCCACTATCAGAGCAACCTGTGCTCTCATAACACCTGAGCAGTGCCACAGACTGATGGACTCCATGCCACGCCGCATTGCTGCAGTAATTCAGGCTAAAGGAGCCCCAGCTAAGTGTTGAGTGCTGGACATGCTCATACTTTTCATGTTCATACTTTTCAGTTGGCCAAGATTTCTGCAAATCCTTTCTTTGTATTGGTCTTAAGTAATATTCTAATTTTCTGAGATACTGAATTTGGGATTTTCCTTAGTTGTCAGTTATAATGTAATGAATAAATGAATATAATATACAAGTTTCACTTTTGAATGGAATTAGTGAAATAAATCAACTTTTTGATGATATTCTAATTATATGACCAGCACCTGTATAGTGTATCTGTTCAGTGAAATATTTCAAGAAGTAACTTTTTTCAAAAACGTACGACTTGCATTGACAGGGGAATATCCGATCTATCCGCTTACATGGCAGGCACAAATACGATTTATATCAGATTTATTTCCACAGATGAATGAGGCCAGAAACCGATCTAAAAATATGTCGGCAGCGCTGTCATTTTGTTTTTAGACCATGAAATCAACAATGTCACTAAAGAAGTGTGTTTCTGGTGTGAGGGAAAGATTATCTTGTTCAGCTTGTTCATCCCGGTCATGAGTTAAAACCACAGGCGGTGAGTGAAACTGCATCAAATGTGTGTCTTTTGTTGGCAATCAGCGTGTAAGTGCATATAATGTGTAATGTGTATCAGTGTAAGTGCATATAATGTGAACACAGCATATAGTGAATCAAGAGTTATCCAGGGATGATGCCATGATGTTTTGTGTGTGTGTATGTGTGTGTGCTCGTGACTGCATGCCTCCATGAGCTCTGCTGTTTTCTGAAAGAATCGGTACAGCATATCTGTCTTTTATAAATATGAAGAATGCAATACTACTCTATAGGTACTCAAGATTAACATGAGATTGGCAGAAACTGTGTTATGTACCCTTTAAAGTGAATTGAAACATATGCAATGCAACTACAGATGTTTTAAACAGCAGTATGTCACACTTATTTTGCTGCATGCTTAATCCAGTTTGTCGCATAAAAACATGTCTACTTTGCATTAAGTCAGTCATGTATTATTGTACATATTGTGATAGAAATGTTATCCAGTCATGTAGTGTGCTTTATACCGCACATTTAGACAGATGAAGGAGGTCATCCAGATATTCTTGCCTGCTATATATTCTAGTCATTTTTATATAGTATTTTCCACAATGCATGCTTTGCAGATGTAGTATGCATGCTAGTATGTCTCTCTTTCTCTCTCTCTCTCTCTCTCTGTCTCTCTCTCTCTCTCTCTCTCTCTCTCTCTCTCTCTCTCTCTCTCTCTCTCTCTCTGTCTCTCTCTCTCTCTCTCTCTCTCTCTCTCTCTCTCTGTCTCTCTGTCTCTCTCTCTCTCTCTCTCTCTCTCTCTCTCTCTCTCTGTCTCTCTGTCTCTCTCTCTCTCTCTCTCTGTCTCTCTCTCTCTCTCTCTCTCTGTCTCTCTCTCTCTCTCTCTGTCTCTCTCTCTCTCTGTCTCTCTCTCTCTCTCTCTCTCTCTCTCTCTCTCTCTCTCTCTGTCTCTCTCTCTCTCTCTGTCTCTCTCTCTCTCTCTCTCTCTCAATCTTTCATTTGTCTGAAAATCACAACAGCTGAACATCACTAAGAAAGTCAAAAGATACATTGGAAGACAAAACACAAAATTCTTCATGCCCAGTGTGAGTCTGAATGTAATTATTAGCAGTGTAACCTGATACAGCTGAGGATGTGAAACGAGATGCTTCCGCACTAGTTCAGATGATAGACACACTTAATCCTGCTGCTTCCTGTTGACTCGCTTTAACAACAATCAAGTACGATTTGTTATTATGGTTATCTTTGTTTTAGGTGAACGGTTCTTTAAGGTCAGTTTTTCTGCACTTTATTCAAAGACTTTATATACAGAAAGACAGTTTACTCCAATTACTTACGAATGGGAGAAAGTGCAACGCCCAATATGGCGAATAAGCCCTGCCTTCTAAATGAAAGAGCCAATCATTGATTAGTAAAGTCATCGCATCACTGCAGCTGTGTTGTACCGTATAGTATCATAACGCATTGTATCGTATTGTACAGTACCATACAGTATTGTATCATACAGTATCACATCATATCATACAGTATCGTATTGTATCGTACAGTATTGTATCGTATCCATAGACTGTAAAAAAATATGGCCATTTTGTCCGTGATGTCACCAGTAGGTTTCTGAAGAGCATTTTTGAAGCCTAAAAGCCATCTTGGCATCACTCCCAGATAACTGAAAATGGGCAAAGAGGCGGGACGTGGGTGGAGCTAATGTGCCTGGTTGCTGAAAACATGCCCACCTAGCTCAACCATAGTGGCAATCCACCTGTCACTCAAATGGCCTCACTCTCCCTTAATTATGCAGAACTGTAAGGCTTGCTATAATTTAAAAGACTGAGTTATAAAGAAATTCACCCACTCACAGTTGTCATGAAGGGCAAGATTAGCTGTATAGACCTGTAAAGTTGGGCATTTTAACATGGGGGAGATTCAGATTTGAGTCCCTTCTGGAGCCTGTCTCTAGCGGCCAGTCGATGAAGTGCAGTTTAAGCCACTTCCATGTTGGTTTCAAGAGAGACCGCGGGAGGTTTCTGCTTGATTGTATCATATCATACAGTATCATATCATACAGTATGGCATCGTACAGTATCGTACAGTACTGTATCGTATTGTATTGTATCGTATCGTACTGTCCAGGTTGAAAAATGCTGTTTTTTTGTCATGATTCGAGCATTTAAAAACAAAATTTATGATACAGTTGTTGTCAGATTTCACTGGTGATTTCAAATATGAAATTTAATCTTAAACTTGGCGAACAGTTTTGGAGAATTTGATGTTTCCCCATTCAAAGAGATGAGCCTGCATGCCCGAGAGGCGTTTCAATGATGGCCGAGTGAAATGACTTGTCTTAAAAGGGACTTTGCTTTATTGTTCCCTTTTCACTTGCTAAAAGCTTTTAAGATTTAAGATCTGAGCTCCTCAAAAATGTTTCATAACTTCATAACAGTTTAAATGGATTGTGTGTTTGAACGTTAGATATCTGATCTTCAGAAAGGACACAACAATAAAATAATACTTCAGGAAAACCGTGAATCCACAGAAATATTTCCCTGAAAATGACTGTAACGAGCAGTCATGTGATCCGTCGCCTTTTGAACATGGATGAAAAGTCTGTCTGCAGCTTGCAATTTTGTGGCCTTAAAACCATCTAATTCCACACAAAGCTCGTTTAGTGCCAGATGGCTCTCAGATTAGAGCTGGTTGAGAAAATACTTCCATACAATTATACTGTAACTTCCGGGTAATGAATCAGCCCGGGTTAGTTGTGTGACAGCGTACGTTCTGTATCATATTAACAGCGTACTGTACTGACAGCTGCAGTCGGCGAGTGGCATTATGATTAATTAGTTGGTTTTCAACCTGCAGTTTAAAGGTTATTTGAATCTGTTAAAATAGTTTCTGCACTTTTTAGAGGGGAAATGGATTTTGCTGATTTTCTTGCTGGGAACAAGTTTTGATATTGATTTATACCCCTCAGAAGTGGGCTGAACTTCCTTCTGATGTTTCCATTTCTATATCCTCACACTCTGGATAAACTGTGAACGACGGATCATCAGAGTTACACTGAAATATAGAGGCTCTTTATTGCCATTGATGATTCCATGAGTCTTTTCATTGCACAAAAGCTTCTTTATAGCAGAAAAAGGTTCTTTGATTATTGAAATGATCTTCACACTAAGAAAAACAATATTATTTTAGAAACTAAGGTTCAAGGAAGCAAAAATGGTTCTTCTGTGAAAAAGTAATAAACTGTCAAAAAGGGAAATATTGCAAGGTTCATCAATTTTAAAACAAACTAAATTTCAGCAATAACCAGCTCTACAGAAAACAATAGTCATTCCACAGCTCAATGCAGTTCAGTAAGAGTGTCAATGTTGCAAAACTTTATAAATTATGAAACTAATTTGATTCCAGATTTCTGTAAAGCAGCTCTACAGAAGATAGAGTTGATATTCCAATTAACAGGGAACGTTCTCAGAGCGTTGTGGCAAGGTTCTCTCAGAGTTGTGAACAAACGTTCTTACAGATGTTCACTTTCAAAGTTATCTGGTCATTAATAATGTTCTCTGCATGTCAGCACAAAAATGTTATTCATGGAACATATTTTACTGGTTTGGTTTGGACGTTTGTCTAATGTTTTTAAGTGTTTCAGAACATGCAGAGAACATTCAAAAGGAACATTCCCATAATGTTTGCAAAATGAAAAAACGGAATGTTTTACTTAATGTTTGTCGGCAGCGCTGTCATTTTGTTTTTAGAACCATGAAATCAACAATGTCACTAAAAAGTGTGTTTCTGGTGTGAGGAAAGATTATCTTGTTCAGCTTATTCATCCCGGTCATGAGTTAAATATACAGGCGGTGGAGTGATATATATGCATCAAATGTGTGTCTTTTGTTGGCAATCAGCGTGTAAGTGCATATAATGTAATGTGTATCAGTGTAAAGAGTGCATATAATGTGAACACAGCATATAGTGAATCAAAGAGTTATCCAGGGATGATGCCATGATGTTTTGTGTGTGTGTATATGTGTGTGCTCGTGACTGCATGCCTCCATGAGCTCTGCTGTTTTCTGAAAGAATCGGTACAGCATATCTGTCTTTATATAAATATGAAGAATGCAATACTACTCTATAGGTACTCAAGATTAACATGAGATTGGCAGAAACTGTGTTATGTACCCTTTAAAGTGAATTGAAACATATGCAAATGCAACTACAGATGTTTTAAACAGCAGTATGTCACACTTATTTTGCATGCATGTTAATCCAGTTTGTCGCATAAAAACATATCTACTATTGCATTAAGTCATATCATGTATTATTGTACATATTGCGAGATAGAAATGTTATCCAGTCATGTAGTGTGCTTTATACCGCACATTTAGACAGATGAAGGATATATATCAGATAGCTCTACAGAAGATAGAGTTGATATTCCAGCTAACAGGGAACGTTCTCAGAACGTTGTGGCAAGGTTCTCTCAGAGTTGTGAACAAACGTTCTTACAGATGTTCGCTCAAAGTTATCTGGTCATTAATAATGTTCTCTGCATGTCAGCACAAAAATGTTATTCATGGAACATTTTTACTGGTTTGGTTTGGACGTTTGTCTAATGTTTTTTTAAGTGTTTCAGAACATGCAGAGAACATTCAAAAGGAACATTCCCATAATGTTTGCAAATGAAAAAAAACGGAATGTTTTACTTAATGTTTGCATAACCAAGAAAAAAAAAAAAAAAAAAAAAAATATATATATATATATATATATATATATATATATATATATATATATATATATATATATATATATATATATATATATATATATATATATATAAGCTGAAATTAAGCTGAAATTAAACTTCAGCTTAAAAGTCTTTATTCAGCTCAATTCAGTTCAACTTTTGTTCTCATCCGATGTCAGTGCAGCTTTATAGGATTTCTGATTGTTAATTGTCTTTTAAGCCATGCATGTGACCCAATAACAGGGTTATTCTAAAACATGTCTGATTGATTATCTGCGCTGCAGCAGAGTTTCCTTTAAGACATTTAATTAAGACAGTATCGTATCATACTGTATCGTACCATATCATACAGTACACTACAGTATCGTATTGTACAGTACAGTACCGTGATCGTATCATACAGTACCATATCGTACAGTACACTACAGTATCGTATAGTACAGTACAGTACCGTATCGTATCATACAGTACTATATTGTACAGTACCATATCGTACAGTACACTACAGTATCGTATTGTACAGTACAGTACCGTATCGTATCATACAGTACCATATCATACAGTACACTACAGTATCGCATTGTACAGTACAGTACCGTATCGTATCATACAGTACCATATCGTACAGTACACTACAGTATCGTATTGTACAGTACAGTACCGTATCGTATCATACAGTACTATATTGTACAGTACCATATCGTACAGTACACTACAGTATCGTATTGTACAGTACAGTACCGTATCGTATCATACAGTACCATATCGTACAGTACACTACAGTATTGTATTGTACAGTACAGTACCGTATCATACAGTACTATATCGTACAGTACAGTACCGTATTGTACAGTACACTGCAGTATCATATCTTATTGTATTGTATCATACAGTACCGTATCATATTATACAGTACAGTACCGTATAGTATCATACAGTACTATATCGTACAGTACAGTACCGTATTATACAGTACACTGCAGTATCATATTGTATTGTATTGTATCATACAGTACCGTATCGTATTATACAGTACAGTACCATATTGTATTATTTGTGCTCCAGGTACTGCAGCTGTTGTCTTTGGTGTCAAGCCCTTGTTTAAGAAATATATTATCTCTCATCCAAACTACTGAAATGTTCTTGAGCTCACTGTACATCCCTCTCAAAGTCTTTGTCTTCAGCATATCAGTGGTTTATTTTAACAGTGTTTCATAAGAAGCAGATGAGACCCAGTTTATCACGCTCAGTTATTTTTCATTTACATACTGACATATAAAACAGACCCAAATGAGGCATTCATCCAGTAAGAGTATCGAACTATAAAAGCTTAGATCATTTGATGAGAAATGTTTGAGTTCATCTCTGACTTTTTCTCCCAGATTGCGAGACTGCCAATTCTGAGCACAGTTTGAGATATTTCTGAACCTCTAGTTCTGGGGTCGTTCTCTCTGAGAATAACATGAAAGTCTCAATTTGTTCTCCGTTTAGTCTCATTATTGTGTGTGTGTGTGTGTGTGTGTGTGTGTGTGTGTGTGTGTGTGAGAGAGAGAGAGAGAGAGAGAGAGTGAGTGAGTGTGTGTGTGTGTGTGTGTGTGTGTGTGTGTGTGTGTGTGTGTGTGAGAGAGAGAGTGAGTGAGTGAGTGAGTGAGTGTGTGTGTGTGTGTGTGTGTGTGTGTGAGAGAGAGAGTGAGTGAGTGAGTGAGTGAGTGTGTGTGTGTGTGTGTGTGTGAGTGTGTGTGTGTGTGTGTGTGTGTGTGTGTGTGTGTGTGTGTGTGTGTGTGTGTGTGTGTGTGTGTGTGTGTCTGTGGGTGGGTGTGTGTGTGTCTGTGTGTGTGCGTGTCTGTGTGTGTGTGTGTGTGTGTGTGTGTGTGTTTTCCTTCCTACTGACTGTGGCAGATGTAATTCTTTCACTGGCATCTTCTAGATGGAGAAAACCTCAAATCATACTATAAGATCGTTTTACCCAAAAATTGAAATATAAAGTTGCAGCCACATAATGACAGATTTATCAAGCAATTCTATGATATAGAGACGGACCTGCTTTGATTTACAAAGGTCTGGAACAAAACACAACAGAAAGACTCCAGAAACAGTAATTTGTCATGTGATTTCACTGCTAGTCACAGAATTTAAAGATGCACTGCTTCGGGTCGGATGCACAGCAGATACTGTTACCCTCCATGTTTCTTTAGTTAGATAATATCGTAACACGTGATACAGTATTTACATCGGACTCATAAATGTCTGGTATATTTACAGCCCTTTTATTCCTAGTGACAGAGAGTCATTCCATATCCAAGACAAATGCGTTTTCCTCCAATTAGAAAGCTCAGAGTGGAGTTTTATGATGTTGTGTGCGAGCTGCAGGGATTCATAACCTGTGTCAGTGGGAACCGTAAACTACTGCAGACACGCATGCAGAACCAACTGATGCTGACATCAGATAAGAGCTCGAGCAGGACAGCACGAGAGACCACCTTTGAGAGAAACGCTCCGCAGCTCACAGGGAACGTTCTGGCAAGGTTCTCTCAACGTTATGGACAAACGTTTTTCCTGTAACATATATAGAACGCTCCTTCAAAATCTGGTCTTGAAGCATTAATTATAGTTTAATTAATTATAGGAACTTTTTTTCTGAAACATTATAGTTTGACGTAACTTTTTAAATGTTCAGAATGTTCAGAGAACATTCAAATGTAACGTTCCCATAATGCTTGAAGAATGATACAATGGAATGTTGTCTTTAAAACATTTAAAACTGGACATTTTGAACTTTCAGAGAACATTCAGAAATAATGTTTTCCTACCAATTTTTGTTAGCCGAGTATAGGCCTCGTCCACAGGATCTTTTAGAAGGTCCGATTAAAACAAAACATTTATACATAAAAACATTAACTGGTGAAATCAAGATCTGTCTGGAAGTGTTTGTGGCTGTTTTCAGAGATATGAGCAACGTTTACTCTGTACTTGACTTCATTTTTGAGTAAGTATACTCTTTACTCCAATACATTTGTGATGAGTTAAGCCCAAAGTAAACTTCGTTTTTTTACGCATACATGAGCGTATATTCCCAGTCAAATGCACAGCCGTGCAAAGTATACTTCTTTTGACTCGTACGTGTACAACGGTGTTCAACACATGCACAGTTTTGAGCACTGCAAAAAAATGAAATGCGCATGTGCAACCTGGGCGTACAAAGTATGTGCGGTTACAAAAATCCGGCAGTGTGCATTCAGTACACGCACACTCTTCTGATGACCCTCGCGTACGTGTAAAACTTTAGGCTTAATACAGTTACTCGTTACATTTTGCATGACGCATAACTTTTTCTGCAGTAGTTTAGTTCTGCTACAAAATAAGTGATATTGCCATCTACAGGGCTTTGAAGATACTACATCTGTTTATTTTGCTCTTTCTCACCCAAAGTTGTCAACAAGAAATCTCAGGTGTTTCTGGCAAGTGTGAACTCTGCAGTGGCCATTCTGACTAGTCATAACATAAAACGAGTAAAAAATCAGTTGTGACTGTAAGATAAGAAATGCTACTACTTACAATTAAAAAAGATACTAGTGTCTAATGAATAAGTACTAGTATCCATTAAATATGCACTAGTATCTAATGAATAAGTACTACCCAACACACCCACCCACGTGGGGCCCAAAGGGGTTGCACATGGGCTGATATCTGGGGCCCACCTGGGCTACCCAACTGAGACCCAGCTAATTTTGTCCTCAGTTTCTATGGAGGCCCCACATGAGTTAGCCCAGATGGGTTGATGGGTCTCTTGATGGGCTCATACCAGGCCCATATGGGTAACCCAGGTAGCACCCATTTGGGGCATACATGGGTCTGCCCATATGGGTTGATGATGGGACCCAGATAGGTGTTATGTAGGGCTCTTATGGGCCACAACGGGTAGGTATGATATATATATATATATATATATATATATATATATATATATATATATATATATATATATATATATATATATATATATATATATATATATATATATAGTTGGCATAGTTTCTGTTTGGGTTACCTTATTTTACAGTGAACCCTAAATACAAACATTACATGTAATCCACTAAACTACACTAAAATGTTAAAGTTATTCATTGAACAGAAACCAGTAGTTCATGTTTTAGTTAAGCAAGGTTTATTTGTTATTTGGAATTTACAACACTTACAATTTTATAATACAAAACTATCAAAAAAGTTGAAGTTAAAGTGAAGCTCTGACAAACCTAATTTGACAACTTGTTTTGTTTATATATGCATATCTGTACACAGTCTAAGATAATGTATTTCACAAGCAAAACAAAGAAAAAAACAGTGCAGCTCTTCACTCCTCACTCCTCTGTCGTCACTCTCCCAGCGGTCCTTTGAAAAGACAAAACAAATTAATCAACCATTGTGTCACTTTTTTATTCCCTTTTGCACAGTTAAGCCTTTTGGTGCCCCACATCAAGTTGATCTAGATTAAATGCTCAGCAGGGTCAGGCAAAAACAGATGGTGAAGAAAAGACACATGCTAACTGCAAAATAATTAAGAATTAAGGTGAAGAATTAAGTGTGAAACCATCAGAAACCCTTTAGTCTCCTGCGCCACCATTTTCCAGAACTGCAACCTACCTGGAGTCTCCAGAAGTGCAAGGAGTCAGGATCTCAGAGACTTCAGTTAGCTAAAGAATCCTAAAAAATGACCCACACCTAATGAAAATCACAAGCGGATGTGTTGTAAAATACATGGTTATGGTTTCAAACCTGTCTTGGAGTACCACCAGCCCTGCACATTTTGTATGTTTCCCTATATCTGACACACCTATTTCAGGTTTTGCAGTCCCTAATGAGCTCATGAGTTGAATCAGGTGTGATAGATAAAAATGGAGACACACAAAATGTGTTAATTATAAAGTGAAGATCCTGGTGTAACCTATTAGTAAGGACTCAGTATTACCAAATCCTTCAGAAGGCATTACAAATTATTTATAACAGTATTCTAAAGTGTTACTATATTGGGTATCTGTTGTGCATTTGTTATTTCAATTAGCACTAAATAAAAAAGGGGAAAAAGCACAGGCAGCCGAGTGAGGAGATGGCTAAAGCTTCTCAGATCTCATTACTCAGCGGAAACTAGTTGTTCTGTGCCGAAATAAACATATATCAAAGATTTATTTCAAATGAAACATTTGAGAATGGAAATATTTCACTCAATGTGCACACTTTTAGAATAAAAGCTAAAATGGTCCCTGTATGGCGCTGTTCTGTGATCACAAAATAAACGGGAGCAGACACGATTGAAAAGGCTTGTCTCATAATTACATTCGAAATATGAATAAGTCCTGCTTTCATTTTGGGAGTTTGATGTGCACACCTTACACGAATTAAGAAATTACTGCCATTGTGGGATTTATATTGTATATCGTTATAAATTATAAGAAAATACGAATGTTATTATTATGCGATTCAGGCCGTGGGGGATGGAAACTGCTGAATAAAATCTTGCGAGATCATTCCTGCAAAAGTTTTGCTCTCAAGTGTCTTTTTTAAACCTTTTTTCGCCTTTTTTCTCTGTATCCACAGGCTCTTGATACTTTTATATGGCAGAAAATTTGGTAAAATTGCAATTGTGTCAGCATTTTTAAACTTTGATTAGATTAAAGTCACATTGCGACTTAGTGTCAAAATAACAATAAAAAATATTTCAAGGGTGCATATTTGTGTACTATCTACCCATGTAATCAACATTTGGAATTGACTTTGTTTGCACTTCTTTTTGGTAAAATTAATTAGACCACTGAGTAGCCCATTTTCAACCCATGTACTCATTTTCCATTAGTGAACCAACTAGGTCCCACATGGGGATCCCAGCAGGGTTTGCCCATGTGAGACCTACTTAGTTGACCCAAGTGGGCCCCAGATAAGATGCCCATTTTGAGCCCATGCCCACTCTGTGCCCCTGTAGCCCATGTTTAACCCATGTGGGCCCCCACATATACGTGTTGGCTGGGCAGTATCTATTGAATGAGTACTTGTCAGGACACAGACGGAGGCAGAGAGGCAGGTGAGGTGAGTGTTGTTTTTTTAACAGAGACACGAACACAGGCAAACAAGGGATGCAGGAATGATGAGAACTAGCACTTCAAAGTCACTTAGCTGGGTAATCTCGAGGAAGGTAGCAGGATGATGGAGAACACAAGGAGACAAGGAACTGGAGACAAGGAAAGCATAGGAAGGAGTCGATGGGGATCTCAGGTGAGTAGCAGGTAAGAAGTCCAGGTACATGTAACGAGACCAAACAGTGATGTGCGGGGAGAGTGTGCTTCTTATAGTGTCTGTGATGATGAGGTGCAGGTGCAGATGATCAGTACTGTGGGGATTGTGAACGAGTGGGCAGAGCGTGGAGATCTGGTGATGATGTCTGTGCGTTGGTGGGTGTTGGCTGTGAATTTGTGACAGTACCTCCTCCACAGGCGGCTCCTGATGACTGGATGGGGCGATGACGACGGGGTCTACCTCGAACCAGAGGAGCTGGGCGGTCTGGAAGTTTGACATGGAATTGGGTGAGGGGTCGAGGATATTGTTACGATGAACCTAGGAGCGTAATCCTCCCAGTCCACAAGGTACTCGATCCGAGGACCCCGTCGTCGTGAGTCCAGGATCTGTTGGAAGCTGTTGGAAGGTGGCAAGTCAGTCATGAAGTCTATTCCAAGATGGGTCCACGGATGGCAAGGGATGGGGAGAGGGACCAATTTACCTTTGGGGAGCTTCCAAGGAGTGTTGGCCATGGCACAAACTGAGCATCCCTTGATGTACCGGGAGACATCCTGAGGCATGGAGGGCCACCAGTATTGTTGTTGCAGGAGCGAGAGGGTTTGTACACTTCCTGGGTGTCCAGAGCCCGGAGATGTATGAGTCAAGCCCATGAGGGGCTGACGGTGGGCCGGTTAAACATAGAGAAGCCCCTCAGGACCTCCCGGCGGAGCAGATTCTGTGCAGTTGTCTTGAGCGATGCATTGATTCTGGGACCATTGGATGGGACTCACAATCATGGCTGGAGGGAGAACTGGTTCCGGATCAGAGCTTTCAGGAGTAGGCTGGTGGAATAAGGCATCTGCCTTGCAGTTCTTGGTTCCGGGTCGGTAGGATACCGTGAAATGGAATCGAGTGAAGAGCAGGGCCCAACGGACTTGACAGGGATTCAGTCTCTTGGCCTCACGTTGATACTTGAGGTTGCGATGATCTGTGATGACCTCAAACTGGTTATTAGCTCCCTCCAGCCAGTGTCTCCACTCCTCCAAAGCGAGCTTGATGGCTAACAACTCTCTGTTCCTGATGTCATAATTCTGCTCCGCCGGGGACAGCTTCTTGGAGAAGAAGGCACATGGATGGAGTCATGGAGGATCATCCTCCTGTAGACGAGGCGTCCACTTCGTTGATGAACGGGAGATCCGGGTTTGGATGCACAAGGATCAGGGCGGTTTGAAAGGCTTCTCTGAGCTGATGGAACGATTCTCGGAAGGTGTCCAGAACAGAGACCTGGGCCGACCTCTGAGGAGTGAAGTGAGGGGTGCACTGAGCAGACTCTAGTTGAGCACGAAACGACGATAGAAGTTGGCGAATCCCAGGAAACACTGGAGCTCCTTCACAGTCGTTGGTAAGGGCCAGTCTCTGATGGCTTCCACCTTCCTCTGGTCCATCTGGATGCCGTGTTGGTCAATGACATATTATAGTTTATTATCATATTATACATTTATAGTTTATTAGCACCCCCGAAAAGGCATACCGATAGGTCAATTGGAATACATACTAGTCAGAACTGAATAGCTGATATCTGAATGACAGATCCCCATAGAATGTGTTACTATTAACAAAATAATACTTACTAGTCACTATCGAAATAAGTACTAGTATCTTTTAAAAAGGTACTAGTATGTAAAGAATAAGCACTAGTAACTAATGTATAAGCACCAGTAGCTAATGAATAAGCACTCCTAGCTAATGAATAAGCAGTAGTAGCTAATGAATAAGCACTATTAGCTAATGGATAAGCACCAGTAGCTAATGAATAAGCACTCTTAGCTAATGAATAAGCAGTAGTAGCTAATGAATAAGCACTAGTAGCTAATGAATAAGCACTCCTAGCTAATGAATAAGCAGTAGTAGCTAATGTATAAGCACTAGTAGCTAATGAATAAGCACTAGTAACTAATGAATAAGCACTAGTAGCTAATGAATAAGCAGTAGTAGCAACCTCTACAGATGCCACCTCTGCCACTGAGCCTAGGTTTTGTCAGGTAGCTATATCCAAGAGGGGTTAAAAGGTTCAGTTCAATGAAATCATCAGGTGTTTGCCAGGTTTCAGTCAAAAATAGTAAATCCAGGTTTCTCTCAGTTGTAATGTCATTTAGCAGAGCACCTTTGCCAGACAGGGAACGAGTGTTCAGAACAGCGCAGTTGAGTTTATGAGTAGTGAGCTTTGGTGAGTAAGTAGCATCTCTTTTTAAGGGTATGAGAGTCCCGACACGATGAGGAGTCACGTTGCTATGGAAACGCTTCGATCTCCGCGACCAGATCACAGGAATTGACAAAGATGACTTGCAGTCATAGAACCATTGATGCTTTGCAGACCGGTGGATATAGCGAGCACGACGAACAATGCAGAGAGTAGTGCACCAGTCATATGTAGAGGTATCCAGGCGAAAATGTTTATTTAGGTTATGTAGCTGCAGTGAGGTATAATGAAAATCCATACTGTCATTAAGAATCAAAACAAGTCCAAAGACGACAAGGACCAGCAATCTCAGTGCCAGCAGGTTAGGAAAAGTAAGATACATCTCTTTGAGTTGAAAGCAATATGACCACCCTAAACAACACCACGTTAGCCAAACCCAGCTTATGCTACACGTGATCCAAGACCAGACAGCAACTCGCCAAACAAGTGAAAACCTGCTTACCGGTTACATCAAAGTTATGGAATCCGCGATAGTGGTAGAGGGCTCGCGGGAAAGAGTAAAGTGGGCCACAGCACTCCACGTTAGCCAAGCCCCGATAGGAAAACCACAGAGAGACACTACTCAAGAGAAAGCTTACTTACCGAGAGTGAGTGCAGAGTGATAAAACCTAAGCAATGGGCAGAGGGCTCGTAGGAATTTCACACAGTGAGACGCTGTTCAGCAATTTACAAAAACAGTCCAAAAAAGAAATTTCAAAGTTGACAGACTTGAAACTTGATAATTGACAAAAACACACAACAGCTCAAGACGAAAAACATGGTGAATAGCGGTGAGAAGCGGCACAGCATACTCTCAACCGGAACTGAAGGGAACGTGAGCTGTAGTGAGCCAAGAAGCTCACTTGTAAGTAAGAAGCAAGATTTTAAAATGTATGTGATGTTTAATAGGGAGCCAGTGCAGTGTTGACAGAAATGGGCTAATATGGTCATACTTCCTTGTTCTAGTAAGAGCTCGAGCTCGTAGCTAATGAATAAGCACTAGTAACCAATGAATAAGCACTAGTAACTAATGAATAAGCAGTAGTAGCTAATGAATACACACTAGTAACTAATGAATAAGCATTAGTAGCTAATAAATAAGCACTAGTAGCTAATGAATAAGCACTAGTATCTAATGAATAAGCACTAGTAGCTAATGAATAAGCACTAGTATCTAATGAATAAGCACTAGTAGCTAATGAATAAGCACTAGTAGCTAATGAATAAGCACTAGTATCTAATGAATAAGTACTAGTAGCTAATGGATAAACAGTATTAGCTAATGAATAAGGACTAGTAGCTAATAAATAAGCACTAGTAGCTAATGAATATACACTAGTAACTAATGAATAAGCACTAGTAGCTAATAAATAAGCACTAGTAGCTAATGAATACACACTAGTAACTAATGAATAAGCACTAGTAGCTAATGGATAAGCACTAGTAGCTAATGAATAAGCACTAGTAGCTAATGAATGAGCACTAGTAGCTAATGAATAAGGACTAGTAAATAATGAATAAACACTAGTAGCTAATACATAAGCACTAGTAAATAATGAATAAGCACTAGTAGCTAATGAATAAGCACTAGTAACCAAAGAATAAGCACTAGTAACTAATGAATAAGCAGTAGTAGCTAATGAATACACACTAGTAACTAATAAATAAGCATTAGTAGCTAATAAATAAGCACTAGTATCTAATGAATAAGCACTAGTAGCTAATGAATAAGGACTAGTAGCTAATGAATAAGCACTAGTATCTAATGAATAAGCACTAGTATCTAATGAATAAGGACTAGTAGCTAATAAATAAGCACTAGTATCTAATGAATAAGCACTAGTAGCTAATGAATAAGGACTAGTAGCTAATGAATAAGCACTAGTAGCTAATGAATAAACAGTATTAGCTAATGAATAAGCACTAGTAACTAATAAATAAGCATTATAAACTAATGAATAAGCACTAGTAACTAATGAATAAGCACTAGTAGCTAATGAATAAGCACTAGTAGCTAATAAATAAGCACTAGTAGCTAATGAATACACACTAGTAACTAATGAATAAGCACTAGTAGCTAATGAATAAACAGTATTAGCTAATAAATAAGCACTAGTAACTAATAAATAAGCATTATAAACTAATGAATAAGCACTAGTAACTAATGAATAAGCACTAGTAGCTAATGAATACACACTAGTAACTAATGAATAAGCACTAGTAGCTAATGAATAAACAGTATTAGCTAATAAATAAGCACTAGTAACTAATAAATAAGCATTATAAACTAATGAATAAGCACTAGTAACTAATGAATAAGCACTAGTATCTAATGAATAAGGACTAGTAGCTAATAAATAAGCACTAGTATCTAATGAATAATACACACTAGTATCTAATGAATAAGGACTAGTAGCTAATAAATAAGCACTAGTATCTAATGAATAAGCACTAGTAGCTAATGAATACACACTAGTAACTAATGAATAAGCACTAGTATCTAATGAATAAGGACTAGTAGCTAATAAATAAGCACTAGTATCTAATGAATAATACACACTAGTATCTAATGAATAAGGACTAGTAGCTAATAAATAAGCACTAGTATCTAATGAATAACACACACTAGTATCTAATGAATAAGGACTAGTAGCTAATAAATAAGCACTAGTAGCTAATGAATAAGCACTAGTAGCTAATAAATAAGCACTAGTATCTAATGAATAAGCACTAGTGTCTAATGAATAAAGCACTAGTATCTAATGAATAAACACACTAGTGTCTAATGAATAAGCACTAGTAGCTAATGAATAAGCACTAGTATCTAATGAATAAGCACTAGTAGCTAATGAATAAGCACTAGTAGCTAATGAATAAGCACTAGTATCTAATGAATAAGCACTAGTATCTAATAAATAAGCACTAGTATCTAATGAATAAGCACTAGTATCTAATGAATAAGCACTAGTATCTAATGAATAAGCACTAGTGTCTAATGAATAAGCACTAGTAGCTAATGAATAAGCACTAGTATCTAATGAATAAGCACTAGTATCTAATGAATAAGGACTAGTAGCTAATAAATAAGCACTAGTATCTAATGAATAAGCACTAGTAGCTAATGAATACACACTAGTAACTAATGAATAAGCACTAGTATCTAATGAATAAGGACTATTAGCTAATAAATAAGCACTAGTATCTAATGAATAATACACACTAGTATCTAATGAATAAGGACTAGTAGCTAATAAATAAGCACTAGTATCTAATGAATAACACACTAGTATCTAATGAATAAGCACTAGTATCTAATGAATAAGCACTAGTAGCTAATGAATACACACTAGTAACTAATGAATAAGCACTAGTAGCTAATGAATAAGGAATAGTAGCTAATGAATAAGCACTAGTATCTAATGAATAATACACACTAGTATCTAATGAATAAGGACTAGTAGCTAATAAATAAGCACTAGTATCTAATGAATAACACACACTAGTATCTAATGAATAAGGACTAGTAGCTAATAAATAAGCACTAGTAGCTAATGAATAAGCACTAGTAGCTAATGAATAAGGACTAGTAGCTAATGAATAAGCACTAGTATCTAATGAATAAGCACTAGTAGCTAATGAATAAGGACTAGTAGCTAATGAATAAGCACTAGTATCTAATGAATAAGCACTAGTAGCTAATGAATAAGCACTAGTAGCTAATGAATAAGCACTAGTATCTAATGAATAAGCACTAGTAGCTAATGAATAAGGACTAGTAGCTAATGAATAAGCACTAGTAGCTAATGAATAAACAGTATTAGCTAATGAATAAGCACTAGTAACTAATAAATAAGCATTATAAACTAATGAATAAGCACTAGTAACTAATGAATAAGCACTAGTAGCTAATGAATAAGCACTAGTAGCTAATAAATAAGCACTAGTAGCTAATGAATACACACTAGTAACTAATGAATAAGCACTAGTAGCTAATGAATAAACAGTATTAGCTAATAAATAAGCACTAGTAACTAATAAATAAGCATTATAAACTAATGAATAAGCACTAGTAACTAATGAATAAGCACTAGTATCTAATGAATAAGGACTAGTAGCTAATAAATAAGCACTAGTATCTAATGAATAAGCACTAGTAGCTAATGAATACACACTAGTAACTAATGAATAAGCACTAGTATCTAATGAATAAGGACTAGTAGCTAATAAATAAGCACTAGTATCTAATGAATAACACACACTAGTATCTAATGAATAAGGACTAGTAGCTAATAAATAAGCACTAGTAGCTAATGAATAAGGACTAGTAGCTAATAAATAAGCACTAGTAGCTAATGAATAAGCACTAGTATCTAATGAATAAGCACTAGTGTCTAATGAATAAGCACTAGTATCTAATGAATAAATACTAGTGTCTAATGAATAAGCACTAGTAGCTAATGAATAAGCACTAGTATCTAATGAATAAGCACTAGTAGCTAATGAATAAGCACTAGTATCTAATGAATAAGCACTAGTAGCTAATGAATAAGCACTAGTATCTAATGAATAAGCACTAGTATCTAATAAATAAGCACTAGTATCTAATGAATAAGCACTAGTATCTAATGAATAAGCACTAGTGTCTAATGAATAAGCACTAGTATCTAATGAATAAGCACTAGTAGCTAATGAATAAGCACTAGTATCTAATGAATAAGCACTAGTATCTAATGAATAAGGACTAGTAGCTAATAAATAAGCACTAGTATCTAATGAATAAGGACTAGTAGCTAATGAATAAGCACTAGTATCTAATGAATGAATACACACTAGTATCTAATGAATAAGGACTAGTATCTAATGAATAATACACACTAGTATCTAATGAATAAGGACTAGTAGCTAATGAAAATAAGCACTAGTATCTAATGAATAACACACACTAGTATCTAATGAATAAGGACTAGTAGCTAATAAATAAGCACTAGTAGCTAATGAATAAGCACTAGTATCTAATGAATAAGCACTAGTATCTAATGAATAAGCACTAGTGTCTAATGAATAAGCACTAGTAGCTAATGAATAAGCACTAGTGTCTAATGAATAAGCACTAGTATCTAATGAATAAGCACTAGTGTCTAATGAATAAGCACTAGTGTCTAATGAATAAGCACTAGTATCTAATGAATAAGGACTAGTAGCTAATGAATAAGCACTAGTATCTAATGAATAAGCACTAGTATCTAATGAATAAGGACTAGTAGCTAATAAATAAGCACTAGTATCTAATGAATAAGCACTAGTAGCTAATGAATAAGGACTAGTAGCTAATGAATAAGCACTAGTAGCTAATGAATAAACAGTATTAGCTAATGAATAAGCACTAGTAACTAATAAATAAGCATTATAAACTAATGAATAAGCACTAGTAACTAATGAATAAGCACTAGTAACTAATAAATAAGCATTATAAACTAATGAATAAGCACTAGTATCTAATGAATAATACACACTAGTATCTAATGAATAAGGACTAGTAGCTAATAAATAAGCACTAGTATCTAATGAATAACACACACTAGTATCTAATGAATAAGCACTAGTATCTAATGAATAAGCACTAGTAGCTAATGAATACACACTAGTAACTAATGAATAAGCACTAGTATCTAATGAATAAGGACTAGTAGCTAATAAATAAGCACTAGTATCTAATGAATAAGCACTAGTAGCTAATGAATACACACTAGTAACTAATGAATAAGCACTAGTATCTAATGAATAAGGACTATTAGCTAATAAATAAGCACTAGTATCTAATGAATAATACACACTAGTATCTAATGAATAAGGACTAGTAGCTAATAAATAAGCACTAGTATCTAATGAATAACACACTAGTATCTAATGAATAAGCACTAGTATCTAATGAATAAGCACTAGTAGCTAATGAATACACACTAGTAACTAATGAATAAGCACTAGTAGCTAATGAATAAGGACTAGTAGCTAATAAATAAGCACTAGTATCTAATGAATAACACACACTAGTATTTAATGAATAAGGACTAGTAGCTAATAAATAAGCACTAGTAGCTAATGAATAAGCACTAGTAGCTAATGAATAAGCACTAGTATCTAATGAATAAGCACTAGTAGCTAATGAATAAGGACTAGTAGCTAATGAATAAGCACTAGTATCTAATGAATAATACACACTAGTATCTAATGAATAAGGACTAGTAGCTAATAAATAAGCACTAGTATCTAATGAATAACACACACTAGTATCTAATGAATAAGGACTAGTAGCTAATAAATAAGCACTAGTAGCTAATGAATAAGCACTAGTAGCTAATGAATAAGGACTAGTAGCTAATGAATAAGCACTAGTATCTAATGAATAAGCACTAGTAGCTAATGAATAAGGACTAGTAGCTAATGAATAAGGACTAGTAGCTAATGAATAAGCACTAGTAGCTAATGAATAAGGACTAGTAGCTAATGAATAAGCACTAGTAGCTAATGAATAAGCACTAGTGTCTAATGAATAAGCACTAGTATCTAATGAATAAGCACTAGTGTCTAATGAATAAGCACTAGTGTCTAATGAATAAGCACTAGTATCTAATGAATAAGGACTAGTAGCTAATGAATAAGCACTAGTATCTAATGAATAAGCACTAGTATCTAATGAATAAGGACTAGTAGCTAATAAATAAGCACTAGTATCTAATGAATAAGCACTAGTAGCTAATGAATAAGGACTAGTAGCTAATGAATAAGCACTAGTAGCTAATGAATAAACAGTATTAGCTAATGAATAAGCACTAGTAACTAATAAATAAGCATTATAAACTAATGAATAAGCACTAGTAACTAATGAATAAGCACTAGTAACTAATAAATAAGCATTATAAACTAATGAATAAGCACTAGTATCTAATGAATAATACACACTAGTATCTAATGAATAAGGACTAGTAGCTAATAAATAACACTAGTATCTAATGAATAACACACACTAGTATCTAATGAATAAGCACTAGTATCTAATGAATAAGCACTAGTAGCTAATGAATACACACTAGTAACTAATGAATAAGCACTAGTATCTAATGAATAAGGACTAGTAGCTAATAAATAAGCACTAGTATCTAATGAATAAGCACTAGTATCTAATGAATAAGGACTAGTAGCTAATAAATAAGCACTAGTATCTAATGAATAAGCACTAGTAGCTAATAAATAAGCACTAGTAGCTAATGAATAAGCACTAGTAGCTAATGAATAAGCACTAGTAGCTAATAAATAAGCACTAGTAGCTAATGAATAAGCACTAGTATCTAATGAATAAGCACTAGTAGCTAATGAATAAGGACTAGTAGCTAATGAATAAGCACTAGTAGCTAATGAATAAGGACTAGTAGCTAATGAATAAGCACTAGTAGCTAATAAATAAGGACTAGTAGCTAATAAATAAGCACTAGTATCTAATGAATAAGGACTAGTAGCTAATAAATACACACTAGTATCTAATGAATAAGCACTAGTATCTAATGAATAAGGACTAGTAGCTAATGAATAAGCACTAGTATCTAATGAATAAGCACTAGTATCTAATGAATAAGGACTAGTAGCTAATAAATAAGCACTAGTATCTAATGAATAAGCACTAGTAGCTAATGAATAAGGACTAGTAGCTAATGAATAAGCACTAGTAGCTAATGAATAAACAGTATTAGCTAATGAATAAGCACTAGTAACTAATAAATAAGCATTATAAACTAATGAATAAGCACTAGTAACTAATGAATAAGCACTAGTAGCTAATGAATAAGCACTAGTAGCTAATAAATAAGCACTAGTAGCTAATGAATACACACTAGTAACTAATGAATAAGCACTAGTAGCTAATGAATAAACAGTATTAGCTAATAAATAAGCACTAGTAACTAATAAATAAGCATTATAAACTAATGAATAAGCACTAGTAACTAATGAATAAGCACTAGTATCTAATGAATAAGGACTAGTAGCTAATAAATAAGCACTAGTATCTAATGAATAATACACACTAGTATCTAATGAATAAGGACTAGTAGCTAATAAATAAGCACTAGTATCTAATGAATAAGCACTAGTAGCTAATGAATACACACTAGTAACTAATGAATAAGCACTAGTATCTAATGAATAAGGACTAGTAGCTAATAAATAAGCACTAGTATCTAATGAATAATACACACTAGTATCTAATGAATAAGGACTAGTAGCTAATAAATAAGCACTAGTATCTAATGAATAACACACACTAGTATCTAATGAATAAGGACTAGTAGCTAATAAATAAGCACTAGTATCTAATGAATAACACACTAGTATCTAATGAATAAGCACTAGTATCTAATGAATAAGCACTAGTAGCTAATGAATACACACTAGTAACTAATGAATAAGCACTAGTAGCTAATGAATAAGGACTAGTAGCTAATAAATAAGCACTAGTATCTAATGAATAACACACACTAGTATCTAATGAATAAGGACTAGTAGCTAATAAATAAGCACTAGTAGCTAATGAATAAGCACTAGTAGCTAATGAATAAGCACTAGTATCTAATGAATAAGCACTAGTAGCTAATGAATAAGGACTAGTAGCTAATGAATAAGCACTAGTATCTAATGAATAATACACACTAGTATCTAATGAATAAGGACTAGTAGCTAATAAATAAGCACTAGTATCTAATGAATAAATGAACACACTAGTATCTAATGAATAAGGACTAGTAGCTAATAAATAAGCACTAGTATCTAATGAATAACACACTAGTATCTAATGAATAAGCACTAGTATCTAATAAAATAAGCACTAGTATCTAATGAATAAGCACTAGTATCTAATGAATAAGCACTAGTATCTAATGAATAAGCACTAGTGTCTAATGAATAAGCACTAGTAGCTAATGAATAAGCACTAGTATCTAATGAATAAGCACTAGTATCTAATGAATAAGGACTAGTAGCTAATAAATAAGCACTAGTATCTAATGAATAAGGACTAGTAGCTAATGAATAAGCACTAGTATCTAATGAATAATACACACTAGTATCTAATGAATAAGGACTAGTAGCTAATAAATAAGCACTAGTATCTAATGAATAACACACACTAGTATCTAATGAATAAGGACTAGTAGCTAATAAATAAGCACTAGTAGCTAATGAATAAGCACTAGTATCTAATGAATAAGCACTAGTATCTAATGAATAAGCACTAGTGTCTAATGAATAAGCACTAGTAGCTAATGAATAAGCACTAGTGTCTAATGAATAAGCACTAGTATCTAATGAATAAGCACTAGTGTCTAATGAATAAGCACTAGTGTCTAATGAATAAGCACTAGTATCTAATGAATAAGGACTAGTAGCTAATGAATAAGCACTAGTATCTAATGAATAAGCACTAGTATCTAATGAATAAGGACTAGTAGCTAATAAATAAGCACTAGTATCTAATGAATAAGCACTAGTAGCTAATGAATAAGGACTAGTAGCTAATGAATAAGCACTAGTAGCTAATGAATAAACAGTATTAGCTAATGAATAAGCACTAGTAACTAATAAATAAGCATTATAAACTAATGAATAAGCACTAGTAACTAATGAATAAGCACTAGTAACTAATAAATAAGCATTATAAACTAATGAATAAGCACTAGTATCTAATGAATAATACACACTAGTATCTAATGAATAAGGACTAGTAGCTAATAAATAAGCACTAGTATCTAATGAATAACACACTAGTATCTAATGAATAAGCACTAGTATCTAATGAATAAGCACTAGTAGCTAATGAATACACACTAGTAACTAATGAATAAGCACTAGTATCTAATGAATAAGGACTAGTAGCTAATAAATAAGCACTAGTATCTAATGAATAAGCACTAGTAGCTAATGAATACACACTAGTAACTAATGAATAAGCACTAGTATCTAATGAATAAGGACTATTAGCTAATAAATACACTAGTACTAATATCTAATGAATAATACACACTAGTATCTAATGAATAAGGACTAGTAGCTAATAAATAAGCACTAGTATCTAATGAATAACACACTAGTATCTAATGAATAAGCACTAGTATCTAATGAATAAGCACTAGTAGCTAATGAATACACACTAGTAACTAATGAATAAGCACTAGTAGCTAATGAATAAGGACTAGTAGCTAATAAATAAGCACTAGTATCTAATGAATAACACACACTAGTATCTAATGAATAAGGACTAGTAGCTAATAAATAAGCACTAGTAGCTAATGAATAAGCACTAGTAGCTAATGAATAAGCACTAGTATCTAATGAATAAGCACTAGTAGCTAATGAATAAGGACTAGTAGCTAATGAATAAGCACTAGTATCTAATGAATAATACACACTAGTATCTAATGAATAAGGACTAGTAGCTAATAAATAAGCACTAGTATCTAATGAATAACACACACTAGTATCTAATGAATAAGGACTAGTAGCTAATAAATAAGCACTAGTAGCTAATGAATAAGCACTAGTAGCTAATGAATAAGGACTAGTAGCTAATGAATAAGCACTAGTATCTAAGCACTAGTGCTAATGAATAAGCACTAGTAGCTAATGAATAAGGACTAGTAGCTAATGAATAAGCACTAGTAGCTAATGAAGTAGCTAATGAATAAGCACTAGTAGCTAATGAATAAGCACTAGTAGCTAATGAATAAGCACTAGTATGAATAAGCACTAATGAATAAGCACTAGTAGCTAATGAATAAGCACTAGTAGCTAATGACTAGTAGCTAAGCACTAGTAGCTAATAAATAAGGACTAGTAGCTAATGAATAAGCACTAGTATCTAATGAATAAGGACTAGTAGCTAATGAATACACACTAGTATCTAATGAATAAGCACTAGTATCTAATGAATAAGGACTAGTAGCTAATGAATAAGCACTAGTATCTAATGAATAAGCACTAGTATCTAATGAATAAGGACTAGTAGCTAATAAATAAGCACTAGTATCTAATGAATAAGCACTAGTAGCTAATGAATAAGGACTAGTAGCTAATGAATAAGCACTAGTAGCTAATGAATAAACAGTATTAGCTAATGAATAAGCACTAGTAACTAATAAATAAGCATTATAAACTAATGAATAAGCACTAGTAACTAATGAATAAGCACTAGTAGCTAATGAATAAGCACTAGTAGCTAATAAATAAGCACTAGTAGCTAATGAATACACACTAGTAACTAATGAATAAGCACTAGTAGCTAATGAATAAACAGTATTAGATAATAAATAAGCACTAGTAACTAATAAATAAGCATTATAAACTAATGAATAAGCACTAGTAACTAATGAATAAGCACTAGTATCTAATGAATAAGGACTAGTAGCTAATAAATAAGCACTAGTATCTAATGAATATACACTAGTATCTAATGAATAAGGACTAGTATCTAATGAATAAATAAGCACTAATGAATAAGCACTAGTAGCTAATGAATACACACTAGTAATAAATAAGCACTAGTATCTAATGAATAAGGACTAGTAGCTAATAAATAAGCACTAGTATCTAATGAATAATAGTATCTAACACTAGTATCTAATGAATAAGGACTAGTAGCTAATGAATGACACTAGTATCTAATGAATAAGCACTAGTATCTAATGAATAAGGACTAGTACTAATAAATAAGCACTAGTATCTAATGAATAACACACTAGTATCTAATGAATAAGCACTAGTATCTAATGAATAAGCACTAGTAGCTAATGAATACACACTAGTAACTAATGAATAAGCACTAGTAGCTAATGAATAAGCACTAGTAGCTAATGAATAAGCACTAGTATCTAATGAATAACACACTAGTAGTATCTAATGAATAAGGACTAGTAGCTAATAAATAAGCACTAGTAGCTAATGAATAAGCACTAGTAGCTAATGAATAAGCACTAGTATCTAATGAATAAGCACTAGTAGCTAATGAATAAGGACTAGTAGCTAATGAATAAGCACTAGTATCTAATGAATAATACACACTAGTATCTAATGAATAAGGACTAGTAGCTAATAAATAAGCAGCACTAGTATCTAATGAATAACACACACTAGTATCTAATGAATAAGGACTAGTAGCTAATAAATAAGCACTAGTATCTAATGAATAAGCACTAGTAGCTAATGAATACACACTAGTAACTAATGAATAAGCACTAGTAGCTAATGAATAAGGACTAGTAGCTAATAAATAAGCACTAGTATCTAATGAATAACACACACTAGTATCTAATGAATAAGCACTAGTAGCTAATGAATAGTAGCTAATAAATAAGCACTAGTAGCTAATGAATAAGCACTAGTAGCTAATGAATAAGCACTAGTATCTAATGAATAAGCACTAGTATCTAATGAATAAGGACTAGTAGCTAATAAATAAGCACTAGTATCTAATGAATAATACACACTAGTATCTAGTATCTAATGAATAAGGACTAGTAGCTAATAAATAAGCACTAGTATCTAATGAATAAGCACTAGTAGCTAATGAATACACACTAGTAACTAATGAATAAGCACTAGTATCTAATGAATAAGGACTAGTAGCTAATAAATAAGCACTAGTATCTAATGAATAATACACACTAGTATCTAATGAATAAGGACTAGTAGCTAATAAATAAGCACTAGTATCTAATGAATAACACACACTAGTATCTAATGAATAAGGACTAGTAGCTAATAAATAAGCACTAGTATCTAATGAATAATAATACACTAGTATCTAATGAATAAGGACTAGTAGCTAATAAATAAGCACTAGTATCTAATGAATAACACACACTAGTATCTAATGAATAAGGACTAGTAGCTAATAATAAGCACTAGTATCTAATGAATAACACACTAGTATCTAATGAATAAGCACTAGTATCTAATGAATAAGCACTAGTAGCTAATGAATACACACTAGTAACTAATGAATAAGCACTAGTAGCTAATGAATAAGGACTAGTAGCTAATAAATAAGCACTAGTATCTAATGAATAAACACTAGTATCTAATGAATAAGGACTAGTAGCTAATAAATAAGCACTAGTAGCTAATGAATAAGCACTAGTAGCTAATGAATAAGCACTAGTATCTAATGAATAAGCACTAGTATCTAATGAATAAGCACTAGTGTCTAATGAATAAGCACTAGTAGCTAATGAATAAGCACTAGTGTCTAATGAATAAGCACTAGTGTCTAATGAATAAGCACTAGTATCTAATGAATAAGCACTAGTAGCTAATGAATAAGCACTAGTATCTAATGAATAAGCACTAGTATCTAATGAATAAGGACTAGTAGCTAATAAATAAGCACTAGTATCTAATGAATAATACACACTAGTATCTAATGAATAAGCACTAGTATCTAATGAATAAGCACTAGTGTCTAATGAATAAGCACTAGTATCTAATGAATAAGCACTAGTGTCTAATGAATAAGCACTAGTGTCTAATGAATAAGCACTAGTATCTAATGAATAAGGACTAAGTAAGCTAATGAATAAGCACTAGTATCTAATGAATAACAGCACTAGTATCTAATGAATAAGGACTAGTAGCTAATAAATAAGCACTAGTATCTAATGAATAAGCACTAGTAGCTAATGAATAAGGACTAGTAGCTAATGAATAAGCACTAGTAGCTAATGAATAAACAGTATTAGCTAATGAATAAGCACTAGTAACTAATAAATAAGCATTATAAACTAATGAATAAGCACTAGTAACTAATGAATAAGCACTAGTAACTAATAAATAAGCATTATAAACTAATGAATAAGCACTAGTATCTAATGAATAATACACACTAGTATCTAATGAATAAGGACTAGTAGCTAATAAATAAGCACTAGTATCTAATGAATAACACACACTAGTATCTAATGAATAAGCACTAGTATCTAATGAATAAGCACTAGTAGCTAATGAATACACACTAGTAACTAATGAATAAGCACTAGTATCTAATGAATAAGGACTAGTAGCTAATAAATAAGCACTAGTATCTAATGAATAAGCACTAGTAGCTAATGAATACACACTAGTAACTAATGAATAAGCACTAGTATCTAATGAATAAGGACTATTAGCTAATAAATAAGCACTAGTATCTAATGAATAATACACACTAGTATCTAATGAATAAGGACTAGTAGCTAATAAATAAGCACTAGTATCTAATGAATAACACACTAGTATCTAATGAATAAGCACTAGTATCTAATGAATAAGCACTAGTAGCTAATGAATACACACTAGTAACTAATGAATAAGCACTAGTAGCTAATGAATAAGGACTAGTAGCTAATAAATAAGCACTAGTATCTAATGAATAACACACACTAGTATCTAATGAATAAGGACTAGTAGCTAATAAATAAGCACTAGTAGCTATTGAATAAGCACTAGCAGCTAATGAATAAGCACTAGTAGTATCTAATGAATAAGCACTAGTAGCTAATGAATAAGGACTAGTAGCTAATGAATAAGCACTAGTATCTAATGAATAATACACACTAGTATCTAATGAATAAGGACTAGTAGCTAATAAATAAGCACTAGTATCTAATGAATAACACACACTAGTATCTAATGAATAAGGACTAGTAGCTAATAAATAAGCACTAGTAGCTAATGAATAAGCACTAGTAGCTAATGAATAAGGACTAGTAGCTAATGAATAAGCACTAGTATCTAATGAATAAGCACTAGTAGCTAATGAATAAGGACTAGTAGCTAATGAATAAGGACTAGTAGCTAATAATGAATAAGCACTAGTAGCTAATGAATAAGGACTAGTAGCTAATGAATAAGCACTAGTAGCTAATGAATAAGCACTAGTAGCTAATGAATAAGCACTAGTAGCTAATGAATAAGCACTAGTAGCTAATGAATAAGGACTAGTAGCTAATGAATAAGCACTAGTATCTAATGAATAAGCACTAGTAGCTAATGAATAAGCACTAGTAGCTAATGAATAAGCACTAGTAGCTAATGAATAAGCACTAGTATCTAATGAATAAGCACTAGTATCTAATGAATAAGCACTAGTGTCTAATGAATAAGCACTAGTAGCTAATGAATAAGCACTAGTGTCTAATGAATAAGCACTAGTATCTAATGAATAAGCACTAGTGTCTAATGAATAAGCACTAGTGTCTAATGAATAAGCACTAGTATCTAATGAATAAGCACTAGTATCTAATGAATAAGGACTAGTAGCTAATGAATAAGCACTAGTATCTAATGAATAAGCACTAGTATCTAATGAATAAGGACTAGTAGCTAATAAATAAGCACTAGTATCTAATGAATAAGCACTAGTAGCTAATGAATAAGGACTAGTAGCTAATGAATAAGCACTAGTAGCTAATGAATAAACAGTATTAGCTAATGAATAAGCACTAGTAACTAATAAATAAGCATTATAAACTAATGAATAAGCACTAGTAACTAATGAATAAGCACTAGTAACTAATAAATAAGCATTATAAACTAATGAATAAGCACTAGTATCTAATGAATAATACACACTAGTATCTAATGAATAAGGACTAGTAGCTAATAAATAAACACTAGTATCTAATAATGACTAGTATAATGAATAACACTAGTATCTAATGAATAAGCACTAGTATCTAATGAATAAGCACTAGTAGCTAATGAATACACACTAGTAACTAATGAATAAGCACTAGTATCTAATGAATAAGGACTAGTAGCTAATAAATAAGCACTAGTATCTAATGAATAAGCACTAGTAGCTAATGAATACACACTAGTAACTAATGAATAAGCACTAGTATCTAATGAATAAGGACTATTAGCTAATAAATAAGCACTAGTATCTAATGAATAATACACACTAGTATCTAATGAATAAGGACTAGTAGCTAATAAATAAGCACTAGTATCTAATGAATAGTACACACTAGTATCTAATGAATAAGCACTAGTATCTAATGAATAAGCACTAGTAGCTAATGAATACACACTAGTAACTAATGAATAAGCACTAGTAGCTAATGAATAAGGACTAGTAGCTAATAAATAAGCACTAGTATCTAATGAATAAGCACTAGTAGCTAATGAATAAGCACTAGTATCTAATGAATAAGCACTAGTAGCTAATGAATAAGGACTAGTAGCTAATGAATAACACTAGTATCTAATGAATAATACACACTAGTATCTAATATCTAATGAATAAGGACTAGTAGCTAATAAATAAGCACTAGTATCTAATGAATAACACACACTAGTATCTAATGAATAAGGACTAGTAGCTAATAAATAAGCACTAGTAGCTAATGAATAAGCACTAGTATCAATGAATAAGCACTAGTAGCTAATGAATAAGCACTAGTAGCTAATGAATAAGCACTAGTAGCTAATGAATAATGAATAAGCACTAGTATCTAATGAATACACACTAGTAACTAATGAATAAGCACTAGTATCTAATAAATAAGCACTAGTAGCTAATGAATAATACACACTAGTATCTAATGAATAAGCACTAGTAGCTAATGAATAAGCACTAGTAGCTAATGAATAAGCACTAGTAGCTAATGAATAAGCACTAGTATCTAATGAATAAGCACTAATGAATAAGCTAATGAATAAGGACTAGTAGCTAATGAATAAGCACTAGTATCTAATGAATAAGCACTAGTAGCTAATGAATAAGCACTAGTATCTAATGAATAAGCACTAGTAGCTATTGAATAAGCACTAGCAGCTAATGAATAAGCACTAGTATCTAATGAATAAGCATGACTAGTAGCTAATGAATACACACTAGTATCTAATGAATAAGCACTAGTAGCTAATGAATAACACTAGTAAGCTATGAATAAGCACTAGTATCTAATGAATAAGCACTAGTATCTAATGAATAAGCACTAGTATCTAATGAATAAGCACTAGTAGCTAATGAATAAGCACACTAGTATCTAATGAATAACTAGCTAATAAATAATGAATAACTAGTATCTAATGAATGAATAAGGACTAGTAGCTAATGAATAAGCACTAGTAGCTAATGAATAAACACTAGTAACTAATGAATAAGCACTAGTAACTAATGAATACACTAATGAATAAGCACTAGTAGCTAATGAATAAGCACTAGTATCTAATGAATAAGGACTAGTAGCTAATGAATACACACTAGTAACTAATGAATAAGCACTAGTAGCTAATAAATAAGCACTAGTATCTAATGAATAAGCACTAGTAGCTAATGAATAAGGACTAGTAACTAATGAATAAACAGTAGTAGCTAATAAATAAGCACT
>CM031956.1:92523-104067 GCA_018749465.1 Paracanthobrama guichenoti | reverse complement strand
CCCAACTTTTTTGGAATCGGGTTTGTAAATAAATCTGTGTATTTGTTGAGTTAATTATAAGCCTACAATACTGTGTTCATGTATTTGTGTATTGGAATGGCTTTATCAGTTTGATACTATTTCATGGACCAGTGAAGCTCCTCGGATGAAACTATCCTAATACTCCAGGATAAAAACGACACCCAGATGCTGGTAAATAAATTACCACAAGACATTCTACAGTGATCTGTCCTGTCCTCTCTGTGCTTTATGAGTCCCAGGAAGAAATCTGTGAGAAAAACATCTCTGAGGCGCAGCAGCGAGTACAAAGGCGTGACATCATACAACAGCACAACCTCAATGTTCAGATAATACTGACACTTCACTTCCGCTATGGAGGAATTTCAGCCTATAAAAAGAAAATCCTGCAGTAACAATGGAAACAAGTCGTGTTTGTGTGCTGGAGCTCCGCTAAGCTCTGATACAGACGACTTCCTGTGCGGCTCGAGCGTCTGGGCATCGCATTAATGCCTCCCTGCACTTCAAAAAGACTAAACCAGACCACAACACGCTCCCTTTTCCAGGAGTCACATGTTGCTGCAAACCATTTCTAACAGAGTGCGTTTAAAAATGAGCATCAAAAGCACTTTAACTGTGTCACTTTGGCTGAGATAACTCTGGGCTGTAAATGTTTTTATCCAGTGCACGACTAGACTACGACAGTCTGAAAATCTGAAACTGGACCCAGAGCATTCTCAGAGTATTTAAATATATTTGGCTGCTTTTGTGGAGGGTGTTTGGAAACACATGCAGTGTGTGGGTGTGCGAGCAGATTTCTAATTTTCTATTTATAATCCATCAACCTCCTATGTTGCGACACACAAACTAGAAACAAGTGAAGAGCAAAAACGTGGCTGTAGACCAGCTCTCGATAAACTCCGATTCTCCTGTAAACAGAAAAACCATGAGCTTGAGGCGGCGTGCCAGAATCCAACGCATCTGGCTGTGGGGTAAACTAGGACATCTTAACTAAACAAAAGTACCCTTGACTGTCAGAGTTCGGCTCTCTCCACGGGGGAAAACAAGGGGCCATGTATGACTTTAACATCTGCTCAAGCTCACGTCTAGAAAGAAAAGAAAGAAAAAGGAAAACGGCCCTACAGAACCACCGAAGTGACCCACATCCGCTTCTCCAAACACACAGATCAGGTTCTCTTTATTGCACCGTAGGGGCTGGGTTCTCATGACACACGGCCTTCAGTGAGGCCCACAAAATTTCAGCCTATTTTTCAGGGAACATTGGTTGGATCACACAGCGGTGAGGCGTTGCAGTATTTACAGAGAGCTGTGATCTGACTGTGATCAAAGAGTTTAGACTATCTCAGATGCATAAAACTCAAGCCAAAATATCAAGAAGCCTTAGTAAAGCAACTGAACCAAAACAGCAAACCTGCGAAATCACAGAGTACAATTCAGGAACTTCCCCAGATAGCAAGAAACCATTGAAACAATGTTAAATCAATGTTAATGTGTCAATGATAACCGCATTGAATCAACATAATGTTTGCACCCGCAATTAATGTTGACATTTTTTTTAAATTTCATCCAAAAATCGATGGTAATAGCATTGAATCAATGTTACAATGTGTTGGTTCAACATAATGAAACACAACAACTACAACTAAAGCCACATAGCCTGAAATCAACTGAAGATAAGAAAAGACAATAAATCTCTCTAGATCTCAGCAGAAGCTCTTATTGAGAATTAACAGAGGTTTAGATGTTGATGTTTTATTGAAAATGTTTGGTCACCATTATGGTGATCAGTGTTTGACTCTTGGCTTTTTATGTGAAAGAAAGTCAGAAACAATGATAAGGTGATATAGTTTTCAGCATCATAAAGCAGAAAAATTCACTAATCTTATCAATGACCAAAAGTGGTTTTATTCGTTATTAATAAATTATATTCACCAATAAAACTTTCTTGCCACAGATCAGACATTCTGAACTTAGATTTTTAAATACATTGTAGGATTTTTTTCTACAACACACAGACACACACAGACATCAATAATCAGCATGTGAATCTCAACAATCGTGACATGCTTCATGCCACAATGCATGCATCCATGGGTTTTATACTGTGGTGGCTCCCAGCATGCATTGCAGCATGAAGCCTGTCACCATTGTTGAGATTCATATGCTAATTCTTGATGTCTAAAAAATTCCTACAATGTATTTAAAAATCTAAATTCAGAATGTCTGATCTGTGGCAAGAAAGCTTTGTTGGTCAATATCATTTATTAATAACAAACACTGTTACACAGACCACAAACTCACATAAAAAGCCAAGAGTCAAACTGCCTAACTAAAGCAAACGCTGATCGCCATAATGGTGACCAAATATTTTCAATAAATCATCAGTATCTAACCTCTGTTAATTCTCAATAAGAACTTCTGCTGAGATCTTGAGAGGTTTATTGTCTTCTTTTATCTTCAGCTGATTTCAGGCTCTGTGGCTTAAGTCAGTTGTAGTTGTTGTGTTTTATTTTCTAAGAGTGCGAGCATAATGTTGAACCAACAGCACATTGCAAAATTGTTTCAATGCCATAACCATTGATTTTTGGATGAAACTTCACAAAAATGTCAACATTAATTGCGGATGCAGACATGATGTTGATTCAATGCAGTTAACATTGACACATTAACATTGATTTAATGTTGTTTCGATGGTGGCTTGCTATCTGAGTCAGTTCCTTATAAATGATTGATAGACAGACAGAAAGGACTCACCATTCCTGCCCTCCTGGCGATGACCGTGTGGAATTGGCCATCTGAGACCCTGATGGTCGTCATGAGCTTGTAAGTCCCACTCCCCAAGTTAAACGAGAACCTCATTCTGCCTTCAAAGATCTCAAGGGCCAAGAACTCTGCCTTGTCGCCGGTCTGGTTGTCGTGATTGTACATGAGCAAGGCATTTTCCTTCAACGTGGCAAACTTAATGTAGATATAGTTGTTGTTGGGGTCGAGGCTGGGGAACTCCATGTAAGAGAGCTCCTCGAATCCATAACTGTTCAGTTCGCAATGCTTTCCAAACACACCTGTGGAGAGAGAGTGATTTACTGTCTGTATGCAGCGTGAAGGAATTTCTTGCAGTGAAAAATTCATGGCAACCCATGACATTCATGGTACAACACAAAAAAATTAAGTTGAGCATTTGCCATATGTGTCAACTGACAAATTCACACTGCAATTCATTTTCTGTAATCTACAACACATTTGTTTCAATCTCACACACACACACACACACACACACACACACACAGCCCAGAATTAATAACAGTATTTGTAGGACCTTGAGCTAGTCCTGGGGCTGAAATGATGACTTACCAAAAGGACAGTGACAGTAATAGCCTTCCACCCGGTTCTGGCAGGAACCCCCATTAAAACAGGGGTTACACTCACAGTAATTGATGATGGAGTCACAGGCTTTCCCTGAATTCATGAAACAATACCAATGAAAACAATGAGGTGAGCATGACACACGAAAATGACTGTTCTCACATGGGGCTCCCAGAACCCCTTGTGTTTTTTTCTCTCTCTTTCTCTCACACATCTCTGGTGCACTTTATCTTTCTAATACAAACAGTTTGAATTCTTACACCTTGTAAATGGATCCACATTTCTAAGAAAGAGAGACTGAAAGACTAGGTATAAGCTGTGCATGTATACATCATTCTGGGAGACCCATAAAAAAGGTGCTGATATAAAACACACATGAATACGCTGAGGACTATGACAACAACAGGATGGCTGAACACACAAATGATCAAGCATAAACTTAAGTTGAGATCTTTCCTTCTCCCTGAATATGGTGCTATAAAACAAATGGCATGAAGAATGAAAACTCCATCACCACTAGCAAAACAGGAAGTGTGGGGTTCAGCTGGAGTGCATGCACACTACTGTAAGTCAATAGGTGTAATTCTCTAGCAGCCCCATTTATCTGGGGCCTCCGATGTGAATGCACTGCAGTCATTTGTTATGATCAGAATAAAAAAAGAATCGTAATGACTCAGAGCCTCTGTTACGGTTGTTACTTAGAAAACAATGTCCAAAAGCTACAGCCAACACCTGCCCAAACAGAGCTGATTCAAAGTTATTCAAAGTCAACCATCACAGTCATAGAGCCATATTCACATACATAAATGGATTTCACAGTCCCTCCAATCATGTAAACATTGAGTATTTAAAAAAAAAACTGACATGGCTCAAGCTAGCTAACAGTATACTTTATAACATGGGAGATGCTACATTCATTTTTTTCTACAAGTGATCTGCAGATTTGTTTCTATGACTCCTTTTTTTCCCAAAGCCAGATGCTCCTTAAACTCTTTAAAGTAACCAAAACTGCATTGCACAGGTAAAATCTGAAGGCAGTTTACAGCCATATCCTTATTAGGGTGAGAATTTGATCATCTCCTTTCATTAAAGTAAACATGACAAGTTGATCTGCATCATAGCTGATACCTCCCAGTCTGTGACCCTAATAGCAAACTGCTTTTGGCAAAGGCCACTGTATGCTTGGGTTATAACACCCCTCCAATTACTTAGAAGCAAATATTTTTCTTGGCCTAAAATGTTAACAAACTTGTGTGCAAGCTGCCTGTATGTGCCTTGCCTAACATCTGTGGCTGTGTTAAAGTGCAAATGATGAAAGACTGTACCTGCAAATCCAGATTTGCACAGGCAGTTAAAGCCCCCGGGGTAATTCTGGCATAGTGCCCCATTCTGGCAGGGGTTTGAAAGGCACTCGTTGACATCCCTCTCACAAGCCATCCCAGTGAAACCCTCTGGACAGGAGCAAGAAAATCCCCCCACCAAGTTGTGGCAAGTTCCACCATTGTGGCAAGGTGTTGGCTGGCACTCGTCAATGTCCATCTCGCAGAGGGCACCAGCATATCCGGGCCTGCAATTACAGGCGTATGGCTGTAGGGGGCGATTGGACACAAGTATGATCGGGACGCTCTCCTCAGTCTTCATGTCTGATCCAACACCCAGCCGCCTCTTGCAACTGCCCCCATTTTGACACGGATTGTGGGAGCAGGGATCATGGTCCACAGAGTCGATCTTAACTCCACTTTGTCTGTGCAGAATTTCCTTGATGCTCTGGAAGAAAGTTGCCACTCCACTTGGATTGACGTACTGCCCGTGTCCACGCTTGACTGCTGCCATCAAGAAAGTACTGTTGTTGAGTTCAAACACCCCATAAATCTGCACTCCGGTGCCTAAACCGGCTAGCTGTGAATTGGCGATGCGCAGGAAACTGAGGTAGTGATTGGTGAGGAAGTCGCTGGCACTTTGGGAGATTACACGTATCAGGATGCTGTTGTCCACTGTAGCATTATTGAATCCAATGAAGAAGACACGCACATGGCTGTTGACGGCTTCGTGGACGCCATCGCTGCTGCGCACAGATAAATCAAAGGTGCCATCTGTGGAGCGACTGTTTGAGTTGAGGTCACAGGTACCTGTGGGAATGCTGAAGAGGGCAGCTGCTGGTGGAGTCAGAGAACACTGGAACGTGTCTTGTATATCTGGATCTTGTGGCTTCACCACCCCCAGTGATCCTCCAGGGAACATGTTTCCAAAATAATGGACATAGATCTCTACAGAGCGAGACTCTGAGGGATTATCATTCTGATCATTGACTTTGATGTGGACAGTTCCGGTTGAGGACATCTGAGGAATACCAGAATCTTTGATAATCACAGAGAGGTAGAAATCACTTATCTGCTCTCTGTCTATCTCTCTGCTGGTGGACAGCTCTCCAGTATGACTGAGGGTGAAGTAGCTGGATGCTGCTCCAGTGCTGACAAGGCTGTAGGAGAACGGGCCTTGATTTGGAGCAAGATCTGGATCACTTGAACTTAGCGTCATCACGGGTGTTCCTGCCCTCTGGTTCTCCATCACCTCCCCACTTGTAATAACCAAAGTCGGTCCATTATCATTAATGTCCTCCAGGGTCACAATTAAAAGGGCACTACCGGTGGCAGCTGGAGAACCTGAGTCTACTGCCAGGACGGTGAGGTTGTACACTGGGATGGTTTCCCGGTCCAGTTCTGATGCCACAGAAACTTGTCCTGTCTGAGGATTGATGGTGAAAGTACTTCTTTTATAGTTGGCAGCAATGGCATAGGTGAATCTGCTCCAGCTAGGGACAGAATCTGAATCCTCAGCACTGACGAATGTAACCAGGCCTCCAGGAGACAGTCCCTCATTAACCTGAACATCATAGAGTTCCTGGGTAAATACTGGAGGATCATTGGCATCTAGAACTGTAATGTTCACAAGCACCTCATCAATATCTGCCCCTCTTATGCCTCCTGCATTCTTAGCTAAGACTTTGAGGGAAATCTTTTCTTCTTTTTCCCGATCAAGTGGTCCTGAGACATAGATCTGACCTGTCTTTTTATTAATGCTAAAACCCCTTTTTCTGCTTCTGCCAAAAATCAAGTAATATACTACACCGTCTTCTCCCAAGTCTCTGTCACTAGCGAACACCTCCCCAATGACCGTGCCTTTAGGTGCCGCCTCGGAGACCTCAAAGTAGTATTGCTTTGACACAAACCGAGGGACGTACTCATTAGCACCTTTCAGCTGAATGTTAACATATGCGAAGCTGCATCGTTCTTCATCTGGTACGTTAAAGGCTTTGACAGTCAGGTGATACACCTGTTTAGCTTCATAATCTAGGAAGCCTTGTGTGGTGATGATTCCTGTGTTGGGGTCAATTATGAATAAGTCGCTGTCTGATGACTGAATGACGTACGCCATCAGGGCATTTGGCCCAGAGTCTTTATCCGTTGCATTCATTTTTACAACAGTAGTGCCACTGGGGACATTCTCCTGCACGACTGGGAAGTACTCAACAGGGTCGAACACAGGAGGGTTATCATTTATATCAGTAACATGGATGTTAACTGTAACATAGCTTGTCTTGGCAATCCACCCTCCATCTGTTGCAGAAACTCTGATTTCATGCTTCTGTTTTGTCTCATAATCCAGTGGCATTGCTAGGGATAAAACACCCGTTTGACTATGAACTGAAAACAAGCCGTCGTCATTGCCTGAGGAGATGCTGTACGTAATTAGGCCATTCATTTGCTTGTCCTTGTCCTTATCTCGTGCTGATAGGGTGCGGATGGCTGTGCCGACAGCCAGACCTTCAGACACAGTGACTGTTACTTGGTTCTGTGAAAACTCTGGAGTGTGATGGTTCTCTTCTGTAACAGCTATTTTGACTGTTGTCCTAGCGGACAGAGGAGGGTTCCCTTTGTCACTTGCTGTTATTTCTAGCAAGTAAACTTTATTAGTGTCTGCAGTGAGTGAGGACGCTACTGTAACTGATCCAGTTTGTTTATCCAGGCGGAACTTGCTAGAACTGTTGCCTCCAGATACTGAATACTCTATTTCAGAGTTCAGGCCAAAGTCCTTCTGATCATGGGCTGTGACTTTAAGGAGTCTGGTGCCGACTTTTACACTTTTAGTGACAGGAGTAAAGTAAAAAGAAGATTCAAACATGGGTGGGTTATCATTGCTGTCAACAACATTAATGATAACTGTGGTTTCACTCATGAGCGGCTTGATGCCTCTGTCTGAAGCGGTGACGATGAAACTATGCCGGTTTACGTTGACGTTACTGTGGCCACTTGAGTTTTGATACCTTAACTGCTGTTTAATGAAGATCTCACCAGAGCTGGAGTTGATTCGGAAGTACTCTGTTTGAGATCTGATGAAGTAAAATATTTTACCGTTGAATCCTTCGTCAGGATCTGTGGCAGAGACTTGAGTCACAACGGATCCAACATCTGTCAGCTCAGGATAGTCTAGGTAATATGATGGCTTGCTAAATCTTGGAGCATTATCATTCACATCTGTCACAAATATTGTGACGTCTGTGCTAACTGCCCATCCTGAATCATGTGCTGTGACTTTGGCAATGTAGTGGTCTGTGTCCTCTCTGTTCAGAGGTCTACTGATAGTGATGTCTCCTGTGCTGGGGTGGATGATGAAGGGAATACTTGCATCACTGATGGAGTATCGACTTATAGCGTTAGCTCCTGCGTCCTCATCGGTGGTGGTTACTCGGGTCACAGTGAAGCCCACTGGTGCATTTTCAGGTACAGTGGCACTGAAGATTTTGGAGAATCTGGGAGCATTATCATTAACGTCCAGCACACTGATCAAGACTTTGACTGCCGTGCTTTTCGGAGGGCTGCCTCTATCCGTCGCCTTCACCCTCAAAGAATACTGAGCGGCCTTCTCTCGATCCAGTGGTCGTGTTGTGCGGATTTCACCAGTTGCCCGGTTGATGCTGAAGCTGTTTTCTTTGTTGCCATCAATAATGGCAAATTCCAGTTGCCCATTTGGTCCACTGTCCTGGTCGAATGCAGAGACTATGAGCACACGTTGAGGTGAGAGGTTTTCTAAAATCTCAGCATGGAATGGCTCTTGCTTGAAAACAGGATGGTTGTCATTAACGTCCAGCACTGTGATCTCTACTTTCTCGTAGGCCGAATAAGGAGGAAAGCCTTGGTCTCGGGCCTCTATCCACAAGACGTACTTCTCAATATTCTCATAGTCCAGAGGATTTTTGATTGACAGCTCTCCTGAAAGTTGATCTATGTGGAACGCATTGTCCAGGTTTCCACTTGCAATATAGTACGACAAAGGACCTGCCCTGGGTGATGAGCCGGTCACCTTAGTTACAACAGTGTTTGTGGGTTGGTTTTCTGGGAAGGTGAAGGATTTCTCCTTGAGTCTAATATGGGGAAAGTCTCCTCCAGTAACAAAGCGAACTGTAACTGTCGTGCTGTCGGTTTTGGGGTTGATGCCTCCATCTTTTACATGGACTGTAAAGGTGACCTCTGAACTCCCTGTGAGTTTTTCATTAGCAGTGATGGCACCTCTGATCGGGTCTATCTTGAACTTTTCTGAATTGCGTCCGGTGAGCGAATAGTGAAGTTGAGCATTTGAGCCAAAATCTTCATCTGTTACTGTGACCGCAAAGACCAGTGAGCCTGCCAACAACAGAACAGAACTGATTAGATGGTGATCAAAACTCATTGAAACCATGAACTCATGCAACAGAAGACGCACCTGTAGAAGTAGAAGCAGGTATGTGCGTGACATATGGATGATGGTGGAACCGTGGAGGGTTATCATTGATGTCGGCCACCACCACGGACACTGTGGCAGAGCTGGACAGTGATGTGGGCTGTCCACCGTCCGATGCCACCACCAGCAGCTGGTAACTCGCCCGCGACTCGCGATCTAGCAGGGAGCTGGTGATGATCAAGCCTGTGGACGGGTTAATGGAGAACTGACCGTCCCCACCACTGAGACTGTAACTGTAAATCACAAACACAACAGATTCAATATATGCATTGAGGCCAAACCATGTTATTTGCCAATTATCTACATATCAAGAGATTTGATTCCATTTGTTTTTCACATATTTACATTTATACAACAGTTCTTTTCGGTTCTCGAATCTGATTGGCTGAGAGCCATGCAATATTCTCCCAGTAAGTTTTTAGGCAAGAATGTAGTTATTTAGACCTCAAATGTGTGACTCATTTATAAACATAGCGCCTGTTTAACGTGTGTTTAGCCGCTTTCGCAGATGCGAGCTCCAGGCCGTTCAGTGCTCCTGTACCCATCGAGAATCGCTTAATCTCGGCCAGTCCTTCGGGAATTTGCTGCTGGCTTTTACTGTGTGTAGACAGTGGTTAAACAGAACCTGAGATAATTCATTGGTGTATATCAAACATGCAATCTTTGGTCTTATTAATCTATTACTTGCTCCAGAGCAAACCGATTTGGGTTAAGGGGGAAATTAAGTTTGATAACTTTATATTTAGGCTGTTTATCTTAAATCCTGTACTAAAGCGCTGCTTTTGTACGTTTGACTGAATTGTTTGCATGTGTTTGTTTCCTATTGTCTTTTATAATGGCTTTTGTTGTTAATTTAAATATTATTGTTCAATAAATAACACACGAATAGCAGTGCGATATGGCTGAATATAATCACAGAGTGCTGATATACAGCCATTTCACACTACTACTTGTGTGATATTGCTCATATTATGCATTAAGCAGACACTTTTATCCAAGGTGATTTACATGCATTCAAATTACACATTTCTTTAGTGCTTGCTTTCCCTGAGAATCAAACCCATGACCTTGGCATTTCTAGCTACCATTTGAGCTACAAAAGGATACATTTTATTTAATATGTTTCTCTCTGTACTGTGTCGGCACCTGCCCCAAAGCAAATTCCTTATAAGCAAGATTTCAGAACTTTATTCTCCAAGTATATAATCCAATGGGTGGCTGGAAGATTAATTCTTTATTCATCTTTTTGTTTCTTTCATAACTCCCACCGCATGTTCTCTCAGCTAAGCACCAGTGAACCCGCACTGATCAGAAACACCACATTTGAGTCGTCCCCATGCTGTTTTGAGTTTCAGTGAGGTTCATTTTCGGGGCCTGTGACACAAACTCGTTCTGACAGTAACATGCACACATGGCAACTTCACTGCGCGCTTGTGTCAGTGAGACGGGAATTCCACAAATTACAGAACAAAGTGTGAAAAACAACCCTAGCGAGAAGACAACAACATCATCCACAGTCACGCATCGTCCTCCATCACGCAAGTTCATGAGCAACACATGATTGGTGAGAACTATGATGTTGCACTGATGGACCTGTGAAGTATTAGGAACTGATGTTCTGTTTCCACCCACTGGACTCTGATCTGTCTGTCACACTTCATTATCATCCTCATTAGCACGTTTTTTGGGAAAGTGGAACACGTTGAGCCCACATGAGCTCACGCAGGGGCACTTTAGCGATACATGACCGACTGGTAGCGTTGTATAGGAATAAGTGTGTGTGACGTGGCTAAACGTTTGGGGACATCCAATCATATAGAGACTATTTGAAGTTTGTAAAAATGCAAAAAGTAGAGTCCACAGTGTGCGGTACCTGATCACTCCATTGAGTCCGACGTCCGAGTCTGAGCTGTTGAGCAACAGGACGTCCGTTCCGGTGGGCGCATCTTCAGGAATTGTCGTGTGGAAAGACATTGAGCTGAATGATGGGATATTATCATTCACATCACCGACCAGCACCATCACAGTACCAGAACCGCTTAGAGATGGTGATCCTACAAACACAAAACACAGAAAAACATATCAATATATGTGTGTGTATGTTGCACATAGTCTTCTATGACTTAAAGGGATAGTTCACCCAAAAATGAAAATTAACCCATGATTTACCCAACCCATTACTGAATGTGTGTATGACTTTCTTCTTTCAGAACACAATCAGAGTTATATAAAAAAATGTCCTGGCTAATCCAAGAACATTGATGCATATGACGATAGATGCACTTTTATAATGGATGGATGCACTTTTATGAGGATAGATGCAATTTTATGATGGACGGATGCACTTTTATGATGGACGGATGCACTTTTATGATGGATAGATGC
>CM031956.1:38808-48970 GCA_018749465.1 Paracanthobrama guichenoti | reverse complement strand
CAGAGAGCGAGTTACTATGGCTACTTACATACCCTGGAAGGTACCTCCGTTTTTGGAACCGAACGTTTTTTTCAGAAACATACCCATATTTAAGTGTTGATAATTTTTTTTTTTAAATGCATAAACCTACGCATGAATATTCTAGGGGCTATGACATTTTTGTGAAAATGCATGTTTTTGAGAAAGAACTAATCACTGACTTGAACGATACTCAGAGTTTCATTTGAGGCATCCAGTAGCAAATAAACAAAATTAAATTTAAATTAAATGCATAGCTTATCGCTTCTGTCTTTTTGTGTCTAACTTCTAAGGCCTTCTAAGGTGATTCTTGGCCAAAATAAGAATCAGTAGCTCTAGACAAAATTGATACTGTACTATGCATCTCTGTCTTTACAGCCTCCAAACAATAAAAATTTTAATATGAAACTAAATTAATATGAAAATGTCTAAGGTATAATGATAGAAAATGTTTTGACATTAGTCGATTAAAACAAGGACAACACAGACTGCTAAGCTGCAAAATGATTCAGTTGTTGTATTATGACTTGGAAATTGTATTTAAGCCGGTGTATTTTCATCTCTTGGTCGGTGTCCGCGTTATTGGTCGAAGTCTTTTAGGAGCAAGATAATCAGATCTACCTGCCTGTGCTAAATTTTCAGACTGGGCTCTCACAGACAGTTATAGAAGAGCGCAGTTATTTTCTTCTTCTCCTGGTAATTGAGGAACATGCTTTGGCAGGCTTAGTGGAGCAGGGCACCTACACAGACAGCACACCACAAACACACACTCACAAACGCATTTACAAACCCAAACACCCCATCTTCCAACACTCTTTTATGTCAAACCGCAACAGAGCGCAGATTCTCCCTAAATTTCAAATGTCACAAGAGAGAACGCTCTATTACTGCCTCCTCAACACATGCTCACACACACACATGCGGCCGCAGCCGGCGCTGTCTCACATACGAATGTCTCCATTGACAAAGCAGCGTGCTGGCAGTCCCAGCAGCAATGTTCTGCAGGCCAGGTCACGGCACTCTCACACATTCCCATCAATGTTTCATCATGTGCATTTAGTGTTTCTGTGTGCATTTTCCCTTTTGGGTTATGTAAAAATAGCTTATGTAATTGGGCACTTACATAATGAAGCGTTATAAATGATATTTATTGATTTTGGTAGTGTAGTAAGAGTGAATTATCTGCTGCAATGCAGATTCTTAATTTTTTAACACTCCTCTGATAAGGACACTGCTGTCAGGCTGAGGAACAGAAAGCACAATATGCAGCTTTGGAATTAGCAACAACAATTTCATCCCTTCTAAACATAGACACGATGTTGAGTCATTTACACCGGCATAATGCAATCAGCAGCGAGAGAAAATAAAAAACAGACCTCAGAACATGTCGTGAACGTGTTATGTGGGTGGATTGCAAATAGTTTGCACCAGTGCTCGGACAGAATTATGAGAGGAGTTAAACAACCTCTGCCGAACGTGATTACCGGTCGATAACGACAAGGAAAATGACCTCAAAAGGACGTACCTTAATCCGTACAGCACGGTGCCATCGGGGTGCAGGCGTATCATTCGGTTCTTAACTGTCACTCCGTGAACGAAGGATTTCTTATCGTTGAGGAAGTAGGTGTCGGGCACCCACAGCTGGTCAGCGACGCGGTTATCCAAGGTTAGGTTCAGAGGGATCTCAGAGTAAGACAAGCGCTTGTCTCGCCAAGCTTGCTGGAAATACATGGTCAGGGTGTAGTCCTAAAATAAAGAGGAAAATTAGGATTGTTAGGAAAAGATGGAAAAATACAACAGATTTTAAAAAAGCATCTCTCTCTGTCCACTCTCTGCATTTGGATTTTAATTTCAATTTGATGTTTACACATATTCCAGGTTAAAGGTATATGGGCATCTGCCTTAAGCCACAATATGTAATTTTAAAGTCGCTTATTCAAAACCAAGGCGTAGCTTGATGACACCCTGATTTCGCTGAGCTTTTATCCTGCCACAGACGAGCGCTTCTGCTTCTTCTGCTCATGCATATGTGGGGGAACGCAGCGCTGTTTTATCATATTAGACACATTTGAGTGTGTTGAAAGTTATGTTATAATGCTACTCTGTGTGTTCACTCATCGGCTACTATGAGACACTTGTTCACACTGCAGTGAGCTAGATTGATATTAGGCATGGTAAAACATGGCACTCGCGGTAAATCAAGAAGACGAGATTCAAACAATAAGACTAACTGTGTTGAGCTGTATAACAATGATTAGCTTTCTGTGGATGAATGTATCACATAATATATTATAGCGTCTTTGGTGTTTCCATGGTTTCTGCTAAATAAAACAACCGGAAATCGAGGGTAACGCAGGCATGATGTCATTGATAGNACATTATATATTATAGCGTCTTTGGTGTTTCCATGGTTTCTGCTAAATAAAACAACCGGAAATCGAGCGTAACGCAGGCATGATGTCATTGATAGTCCTGGTTAATATTGCTTATTTCTTTGAATTTAAACATTCTTGGAAACCTTTAGGATAACAAAATATATAACATTGTTCTATTAGTTTTTGGATATTTTAATCCAAAAACCTTACATGTTGTGCCTTTACACTATCAACCGGCAACCAACACTATGGTATTTTTGTATGTTTTTACATCAATATTTAATATTAATAACTAAGACCGACATTAATATTTCAAACCACACTGTATATTAAACTTTAAAACCACACTGTAAAAAGTGGTAACCTGCGGATGTGACAGTAAGGAGCTTTTCCCAGCTGATCTAAACCTTTAGTTTAGTTTTCTTGGTGTATCTTTTTGTAAACACACTGACGTTCAAAAGTTCTTACAATGTTTTTATATTTTATTTAAACATTTTTACATAGTGTACTAACCTAAGAATAAAAAGAAAATCAAACAATAAAACCAAGACAACCCTAATAAAAAACAAAACAGAACAAAACTTCTCTACAGAGTCCTAGCTACTCTCCGCGGTCTCAGACGACGACATCTTTGTCCTGTGTCGGCCACCGTAGTTTCTCTATGTGCTTCGAGGGGTGAGCGGTTGTAATTTGCAAACTCACCACTAGGTTACCTTTCAAAAGGTAACAAAATATGATTTTTTTCTTTTGTAATTGTTATTAAAATATCAGGAGAGTTGTATGCTATTGCAGCAATTAGAGATCCGTCTGTGTTAGTTATATAGGTTTGGGTCGCTAAAGACCCGAATATGTAATAATGATTGGCGAAACATTCATGCATTTAACTCTCTTTCCCCGTTTTTTTTTAAAAAGTTGCCAGCCAGCGCCAGGGTTTTGATCATTTTCACAAAAATGTAATGGCCCATAGAATATTTTGTTGTATGTATATCTGGCATGCCATATATCAAAAGAACAAACAAAAAAATCATGCATTCCTTTTTTATCAACACTTAAATATGGGTAAGTTTCATAAAAATAACAAGCAACATTTTGAACAAAAAGCTGAGAAAAATCAAGTTTTTGTCAAAGACTACATCCAGATCAGATTCAGAGCGATGATCAAACACAGATGGAGTAGATCGAGTCCATCAACACCTCTAAAGCTTCACAGTCCTGTAGCTCGTCCTGGGTCAACATTTCATTCAGTCACATTAGATAGTTTTGATTTATATGATGTTTAATGTTGATGATCGCGTTATTTTACATTTGCATCTGCTTACACACGATCGCTTGTTTTGTTTTTTTTTGGGTCTTCTTCATCTGTGTTTTGATCAGGAGATTCTGTACTCATTCAGAAGACGTGTAATAGCGCCCCCTAACGTATAACAGTGAAAACACAGAAATACGGAAAATTCTGTATTTGGCGGGGAAAGAGTTAAGGGTTAATATTTTTATGGAAACAGTGAACTTTTTTTTTTTTTTCAGGATTCTTTGATGAATACAAAGTTCAAAAGAACAGCATTTATGTAAAATAGAAATCTTTTGTAACTTGTAACTTTCGATCAGTTTAACGTGTCTTTGCAGATTAAATGCATAAATGCCTTCAAGAAAAAAAAAAAAATCTTACTGACCCCAAACCTTTTAATAGCAGTGTAGGTTGATCATATTATTTATTTGAATTAATTAATTTAGATGTTACCACATAAAGCATAATATAAAGTTTTTAGTCACAAGTCTCAAAGTTGCTTATAAAATAATATCTTAAATAATACAGTAGCAAGCACATTTATTGTCTATTTCATTAGTTACTTCAAACTGTTGTTAAGCCATTTATTAGCAGTCGCCTTCTTTCAGATCATTAGTCAACAAATCCTCGGTAAACACTGCAGATGGTGGCAGGCACGCAGATGCACCTTTTAATTTAACCCAGCTGAGTGCTCGCTAAAACTGCCTCAGTCACAAATCACTTTGCGTCTCAAGTCATTACAAGTTCATTCCGATTTGGATGTGACCGAAAGTGATGATGTCCGAGTGCGAGTTGTTTACTCTGTAATTAGCCCATCCATTTCCACCAGTTTGACACATTCAGGCCGATTTGTTGACTGGCTGCAATCATGATAGGCTGGTATTATTGCATTGACAGGGTAATCAGCCAATCACAGTGAAGCATCAGCTGTTGTAGCATCAATGTAAAGCAACTTTACACTCTATTTGAGCTTATATTTTGTAATGTTTCTCGTTTTAATTCTGTACTGTCAATTATTTTCTCATCCGAACTGTTTTTGAGCAGGCACTTTTCCCATGCCTCCTGGGATAAAATGCCCCTGATTTTATCTTTGGTTTGTTTTGGGAGTGCTTTGGATGTGTTTATCAGCGTGGCCAGAGGATGAGGGGGCAGTGGGCTGGCTGAACGGTGGCAGGCAGTTTCTAGCCCCATATTTATCTCTCCGTGCTTCTCCAGCAGTGACCTGTGAGGGAACTCTTAAAACCGGCAATCGTCTTGTGCCAAAAATAACCAGCGCACTTGATAAAGTAACTCTCAGGCATTAAAGGACAAACCTCCCTCTGATTCAAAAGCCGCTGGAAGAACCAGCTGTGACTCACACTGTCCTGCATGTGCACATTCAAACGGCCACTTCAGCATGAGCAAACACACGCTAAACACACCTGCACACACACACGCCCCAATTTGCCATGACATATCCCGTACACATATATAATACCTCTACATAATACCTCTACTGTTTCGATTACTAAATGTTGGTATTTTAAGAGGACCAATTATGCTTTGTTACATTTTTAATGTAACAATGTAAATGTAACAATGGGCCTCATTCATGTAACTTTAGTAAATTTGGAGTAATTTGCAAGTAAAACGGACCTTCCCTAAATCTCTCCTCCGGATTCACAAATGCTTCGTAAACATACGATTTGATAGTTAAACCAAAGTCCCTTTAAGACAAGTAATTTCACTCAGCGGCCATCTTTGAAATGCCTCTCGGGCATGCAAGTGCAGCTCCTATCTCTTTAAATGGGGAAACATCAAATTTCATATTTGAAATCACCAATGAAATCTGACAACTGTCTCATAAATTTTGTTGATAAACGCTCAAATCATGACAAACTATATATATAAAATCTTTGTTTAAACGTGTGTATGTTAATGAATTCCAATCAATTGTAAATAGGGCACGTGTGCACACTCATTCACAATTAGCATAATCCCCGCATATGAATTACAACTAGGTAAATTAATTTTATTAGGTAAAAAAAGACAGGGCGAACAACCTAGGGAAATATTATTACGCTACATAGTGCATCAAAATGCAGTGCCCTCAGTTTGCTTACAAGACCACAGAGCACTCAAATGTTTTACGCACCTTTTACACGTTGAAGGGAGCAGGTGTACATTTCTTTTCATACCAACTAATATTTTGAAAATACACACATTTTCATGAACCCGAAAATTTACGTCAGAACTGCTTTATGAACGATTTACACAAAACATTTTATGAAAAAAAGTTTTATGAATGAGACCCAAAGTGTGTAATGTTGCCGTTTGAGAATGAGAAAGGTCCACTCCAAAGGGAGTTATTCTCTATATCAGTAAGCACAACTCCCTGAAACGCTTTGATTGTAGTCTTGAGTTTTCTTCCAGGAACAAACACATCACAGTATTCATCATTTAAATAATTCCCACCCTAGATACACACAAAATAAAGGAGTGAGGCCTGGTTGAGTTGCGTTAGTAGTGTGTTGAAACTGCCGGTTACAGTAAGGGGCATGACATTTTCAAAACACGTTCAAAGTGGTTGACCAATCACAACCATAGACTGTATAAAACAATGGACGTAGTGTCCGTGACGTCACCCATAGGTTTCTGAAGAGCATTTTTGAAGCCCAATGTGGGCGGAGCCAGCCGTCGCCATCTTAGCAGTGTGTCACAGCACATCACTCTTGGATAACCGAAAATGGGCAAAGAGGCGGGATGTGGGTGGAGCTGAGGTGCCTGGTTGCTGAAACCATGCCTGCCTAGCTCAATCATAGCAGCAATCCAACTGTCACTCAAGTGGCCACGCCCCTTAATTATGCAGAACTTCAAGGCTTAATATAATTTAAACAGATGAGTTATAAAAATAAAATAAATAAAAAAATCACCCCCCTCAAAGTTGTCATGAAGGGCAAAATTAGCTATAAAGACCAAAATCACTTTTTGTACCAGGCTGTACACATTTTTTTTCTGCTGTAAAGTTGGGCATTTTAACAGGGATTTAACAGTCTATGGGACTTTTGGAGCCTGTTTCTAGCGGCCAGTCGATAAATTGCTTAAGTCACTTCTATGTTGGATTCAAGAGAGAGACCGGAAGGTTGCCGCTTGATCACAACACCGGCCCATCCAACCAATCAGAGCACACTGCGCTTTTCAGAAGGAGGGGCTTCATAGAGACAGGAACTAAATGGAGCGTTACTGACAGACTGGAAAGAGAGGTGCAGCAACAATGTAAAATATCTGAAAATAGTGTGTTTTTCAACATTTAAGCATAAAGACCTATTCCAGTACACCCCAAAAACAAAATCAAGACTTTGAAAAAGGGCATAATATGGCCACAAAAAAATCCTTCATTTAACTATTCTGATAAGAAAACCCAAATTCATAAAAATCCAAATTATACTGATAAGAATCCAAATTATTGATGATAAAGATTTGACTACATAAAACTTCTAATGACATGCAGATGGTCCATTGTCAGTGGTGTGAGCTTGACTCTCATAATTCCCTGCGATCTTTAGCATTTGTCATTACGCAGAGAGTAGGTTAAAGACGGTGCCGAGCATCTACGCTGCAGGTTTCCCTCAGGAGAAGCAGCTGATGCCTTGGGCGACAGAGTCACTTTAGCCTCCTCAAACCCTTAAAGGGATAGCTCACCCATAAATAAAAAAGTCTGCCATCTTTTACTCGCTCTCATGTGCTTCCCAACCCATTAGACTTTCTTTCTTGTGTGGGACATAAAAGATGATATTTTGAGAAATGTGTTTGTGTCCATAAAATGTGATACAAAAACAGTTTGGTTACCAAACCTTCTTTTGTGTTCCACAGAAGAAAAAGTCATACAGTTTTGGACTGACATGAGGGGGAGCAAATGATTACAGAATGTTCATTTTTGGGTGAACTATCCCTTTTTAATTAAAATCCCTATTCCCACGTGAGACATTCTAGGAATAAATTCCATACTTTGTGTGTTGCAATGCATTATTCACGCTCATGTCGCTCCAAACATGTTTCACTTAAGGTGCGTTACATTCAACCATAAATGCCCTGCGAAGTAGACTTCACAGGGTATTCCGCCATCTTAAGTGAGATTCCAATGCCTTAGGGAAAAAGGGAACATCGAGACATCACGTCACAGGAAGGGGAGAGGGAAATTTACACACCATTAATTGCACATCATTCCAGCACTTGAAGTTTGACTAAAATAAACAGTAAAAATTATTTGAGGCTTCAGCATGAGTTTAATTAGTCCCTAGGTGTGGTTTGTTTGCGGGTATAAAGTGTGCCAGATGTGACAGTTACAATGCAACTATTATGATTACGGTTATATAAGAAAAAACACATCTAACATAACTAAATCGTGTTTATTTTCATATTAAACATGGCAAGAGACATTTATTGCTCAGTTTAGCATTTAAGTAAATTAATAAGAACTTAATATTTATATAAATACACATGTATGTGTTATATATTAAATGAAAGTATGGTAATTTATATTATATTTATTTACAGAAGTATATTATGTTATCATGCCTCAAACTCCTCTAATGCGCGCACTCAATTGGTGTTTGACGGGTGTTTCGAATGAACACATTTTGTCAAGTGAACTGGGATAGGAACCCTGTAACTCGGAACATTTCTCACTTCTCTACATTTCTTTGTGAGAATATTCATGCTGCCCTCAAATAAAAGTGAATGGGAGCCAGTATCTTTCAAAATTTGATCACAAGTGGATGACGTTGAAACAGGATCTAAAACGCTTTGAGCTTGTCTACTTTCGACCACTTCTACTGGGATGCTTTCGTAGTGTAAACGCTCATGTGGTCGAATGTGTTCGAACAGCCACAAAAGACCGTCTGCTCTCCGCTACTGACCTAATGTAAACATTATGGGGAAGCTCGCTGGCTCGCATACCCAAGTTTGGTATGAAGATGAAAAAAACTTACAATGTTCTCTCACCATTCCTGATTTCTAACACACACTCACAGCGTTCGGCTGGTCTTGCGGCTGTCAGAGCAGAAAGGAAAGCTGCTGTTCTCCGTATGTTTTTCCGTCATCTCCTTTCGTGTTCATATGTAAATTGTGTGAGCTTATTTCATCCGTTTGATCAAAAGATCTGAAGAAAAAAAAAAACACAGACCCTCGCCTCGAGGAAATCAGGACAGAAGTGATCGAAAGTGGACAAAAGAGACGGATTAAAACACCAGATGTAAACGGGAATGTATCTCCCTCATCTACTTGTGATCCGAAACGCATCTTAATGAACCATAAAAGTGATCCATGCAACTTGCACACTATATTTCACATCTTGTGAACTCAAATGATAGTAAAGACCATAAAGTCAGGTGAAGTCACTATAAATCTTCTCCTCCACCACAGACATCAAATCTCATTCACATTTGGGTAAATGTATTACATTTATATTTCATGGTTAAAACTAGGGTTGTCACAAACGATTATTTTGGTAATCAAGTAACCAGTCGATTATTTATACGATTAATCGAGTGATCTGATATTTTGTGGTAATAAAAATAGACCTATGTGAACAATAGCCTTTAAAATTTAGTAAAAACATATATAATAACAATGAGGCAATTATATTTGGTTCAAATAAAGTATCAAAAGCAAGTAATCATACGGTTTTATAGTACAACACTGTTAAAATACATAACATGCATAATATAAACAATCATCTTACGAACATTATGTATTTAACAAATGCCTGCAGAGGTCACCAACGGCCTGGTGTTGTTACACTTTACAGCAGCTCAAATCCTTGTTTAAGGCGAGACACGGCAGGTGAAAACAGTTTTTTTCATGCAGTGGTCAGTTTTTAGATTTTGGGCCAGTTTGCTCCCTTAACATGTAAGCTTTCATGTAAAAAAAAAAAAAAAAACGTCAACATTACACATTAAAGTGGTTATTTCATTATATTTGTCAACTTGCGCCTTTAGATTTCTACCCGAAATCATCAAACGTTAGTATTCTAACGCGAGCTCCCGTGCCGTCTCCGTTCACAGAAACATGTCATGCCTGGGATCATTATAAAGCTTTCAGTCTCATACACAGCGTTGTCTAATCCACATATGGCCCTTTCCTTTGTAGAACTAACCAACCGCAAAAGTTTTCAGCCGAAAACCACATCTGATTGGTCGATGTGAATTTCTCACTATGTGATACTCGTTGCCGCTTCCTTGTGTATTCTCCGCCTGAGAGAAAATGCAGACAACGGCAAAATCAGCTCATAAACGTTCACAGAAAAGACCAAGTAGCAAGAGATGATAAAAAGAAAGTAAACAACAACAGATTAGATGACGAAACCCCGTCAGATTTAGATTCAAATAGTTATAGATGGACATACAAACAAACAGGGACAGTTCTTTTGCGGTCTTTGTGACTGTTGTTATGTGTGTTTGTTAAGGTAGTTCTCTTCAGCTTAAGGCTGTTGCTATTAATAATG
>CM031955.1:40297658-40300603 GCA_018749465.1 Paracanthobrama guichenoti | reverse complement strand
GTGAGAGTGAGTGTGTGTGAGTGAGAGTGAGCGAGTGAGTGTGTGTGTGAGAGTGAGTGTGTGAGTGTGTGAGTGTGTTTGGTCGGCTGTGTGAACACCGTAGATCTCTCAGAGTGTTCCTGTCTCAGTGAGCCGGTCAGTCGTGGGTCTCTCGGAAAAACGTGCGGGGCTTAAATGAACCCTTACTGTAATATTATACTTTATCACCGTTCAGATAATGTCTTTATTTGTTCATTAATTGATAAATGTTCTTTGAAGGGTTATGTCACCTTTGACCTCGTGTTGATTTGCTTCATATGTTGTATTTAGAGCTCATAAAGATCTTAATATAGCTGTGTTTAATAGGATCAGGACAGCGGCGCTGAGGATTCTGGGTAAATACAGGCCTGGACACGCGAACACAAGAGATAACGGATTAAAGATGTTTCAGAGGAATAATGCTCACAGACACAATAGAGATAATATTGAGCCTGGTTATGCTTATTTAAAATAAATACATATATGTAATACAAAAAATAAATAATATATTTATTTATTTATTTTTAATATATTTTTATTGTATTTGTTATTGTGTGTTTATTTGATTATATTTAGCTTTTTATGTATTTAATATAGTTATTATATTTATTTACATTTATTTTCTATTATTTATTTATTTATTTGTGTTATTGTTATTAAGAATATGGAATCCCATGTTTGAAGGGAAACCCTGATTTAGAAGCGAACAGAGAATGATTCTTTTACATGACTCCTCAGAGTGAGTCGATTCAGTGGAGCGTCACACACACAGATCAGAGCGTCTCATGATTCATTAGTGCTAATTAACACTGGCAATCCAACAGAGATTTATTTTATGGTCATGTACAGATCTTCTAGCTCAGGACGCGACCGAAGTTTTCCAGAATCGGTGTCCCAGCATGCTTTGTGCTGGAGTGGATAATCACAGACCTGTGTGAGTTTGTAAAGCTCCTTACAAATCCTCTTAAAGATTCCAGAGCGAGAAGAAGCATCACCACGGTTACAGGCGCGGGCTGTGGACAGGTATGACTGGCGTGTTTCAGCACATGTATGTTTGTGAGAGAGTGTGTTCTGTGTGATTCATCGGTCAGATCTTCACACAGGATGACCCCTGAACCACTGGGTGGATGTTGATCCGTTTCAAACGGGCCGTGTGTGTTGTGTTTGGTCCGTTTGTTGTGTTTGAGTTTGCTGCGTTTGTTGTGTGTGTGTGTGTGTATGTGTATATCTGTGTCTGTTTGTTGTGTGGGTTGTGTTTGCTGAGTTTGCTGCATTTGTTGTGTGTGTGTGTTTGTGTTGTGTTTGTTGTGTGTGTTGTGTGTTGTGTGTGTTTGTTGTGTTTGTTGTGTTTGCTGTGTGGGTTGTGTTTGCTGTGTGGGTTGTGTTTGTTGTGTTTGGTGTGTGTGTTGTGTTTGGTGTGTGTGTTGTGTTTGGTGTGTGTGTTGTGTGTGTTGTGTTTGTTGTGTTTGTTGTGTGTGTTGTGTTTGTTGTGTGTGTTGTGTTTGTTGTGTGTTGTGTTTGCTGTGTGTGTTGTGTTTGGTGTGTGTGTTGTGTTTGTTGTGTTTGTTGTGTGTCCTGGTAAAACCTACCTAATGGGGACAGAATTTCCCCACAAAGATGGCAATATCCGAAATCCTTGTGGGGAAATTTTTTGGTCCCCATGAGGAAAACATCTTATAAATCATACTAAGTGATGTTTTTTGAAAATGTAAAAATGCAGAATGTTTCCTTTGATGGGTAGGTTTAGGGGTAGGGTGTGTGTGTGTGTGTGTGTGTGTGTGTGTGTGTGTGTGTGTGTGTGTGTGTGTGTGTGTGTGTGTGTGTGATGGGTAGGGGCAGTGTAGGGGGATAGAAAATACGGTTTGTACAGTATAAAAACCATTACGCCTATGGAATGTCCCCATAAAACATGAAAACACAACGTGTGTGTGTGTGTGTGTGTGTGTGTGTTGTTTCAGTATGTTTGATGTAAACATGTCTGTCAGTGAATCAGACTGATCAATCATTCATTCAGTCAGCCGCAGCTGAACCGGATCTTTCTCTGTCTGTCGCTGGTCAGTGTTTGACCTTGAGTGTGTGAGTGTGTGAATGTGTGTGTGCTTGTTTATATGACGTATGAGGACACAGGTATTGCAATGTAAACATGGATTATACAGACATTTCCTTGTAACTGTGTGTGAGTGTTAGTGAGTGTTAGTGAGTGTTAGTGAGTGTTAGTGAGTGTTAGTGAGTGTTAGTGAGTGTTAGTGAGTGTGAGTGAGTGTGAGTGAGTGTGAGTGAGTGTGTGAGAGTGAGTGAGTGTGTGAGAGTGAGTGAGTGAGTGAGTGTTAGTGAGTGTTAGTGAGTGTGAGTGAGTGAGCGAGTGAGTGTGAGTGAGTGAGCGAGTGAGTGTGAGTGAGTGAGCGAGTGAGTGTGAGGTGAGTGAGCGAGCGAGTGTGAGGTGAGTGAGTGAGTGTGTGTGTGTGTGTGTGTGTGTGAGGTGAGTGAGCGAGTGAGAGTGAGCGTGTGAGAGTGAGTGAGTGAGTGAGCGAGTGAGTGTGAGCGAGTGAGTGTGAGCGAGTGAGTGTGAGCGAGTGAGTGAGCGAGCGAGTGAGTGTGAGGTGAGCGAGCGAGTGAGTGAGCGTGTGTGTGTGTGTGAGGTGAGTGAGCGAGTGTGAGCGAGTGAGAGTGAGCGTGTGAGAGCGAGTGAGCAGTGTGTGTGTGTGTGTGTGAGCGAGTGAGTGTGAGTGCGAGCGGCGAGTGAGTGTGAGGTGAGTGAGCGAGTGTGAGAGTGAGTGTGTGAGTGAGTTTGAGCGAGTGAGAGAGTGTGTGTGTAATTTAGTGAGTGTGAGAGTGAGTTTGAGTGAGTGTGAATGAGTGAGTGAGTGAGTGAGTGAGTGAGTTTGTGTTAGAGTGAGTGAGTGTGTGTGTGTGAGTGAGTGAGAGTG
>CM031955.1:40287658-40290158 GCA_018749465.1 Paracanthobrama guichenoti | reverse complement strand
ACTTATGCACCTGCTGTTTCTACGTCTTCTTCGCCTGTGTTTTTATCAGGAGATACTGTACTCATTCAGGAGGTGTGTAATAGCGCCCCCTACCGTATAAGATTCAAGAGTTTTATCTGTCACATACACAGTTATATACAGAATATACAACCGGCAGTGAAATGTAAACAGGTCCGCTCCATGGACAGTGCAAATTCACAGTTAAAAACACAAGGAGGAAATTATAATAGAAATAGAATAAAAAAGTACTATATATATATCTGTAGAATTATAAATAAATCAAGTCAAGTAGAAAAAAAGTAGAAAATAAAAATAAAGAAGTGGAATAAAATAAGTGGAGTAAACTGTAGACTTATAAATATGTGGTTAACAAATGTACAAAGAGTATAATGTGCAAACAGGTTTATAACAGGTTGTTACACAGAGTCATGTGTATCGATGTTTATCCTGAAGTGAAGTCACGTGATGTTAAGTGACTGAGTTCAGGAGTCTGATGGCCTGGGGGAAGAAGCTCCTCCTGAGTCTCTCAGTTTTGGCCATCAGGCTTCGGAAGCGCTTACCAGATGGCAGCAGCGTGAAATGAGGGTTTGCAGGGTGATTAGAGTCCTTGATGATCTTAGTAGCTCTACCTTTGCAGCGTTTGGTGTAGACGTCCTGCAGAGACGGGAGCTGACCCTGAGATACGCTCGGATAAGCGCGCACGACTCTTTGCAGGGCTTTGCGGTCATGACTGGTGCTGTTCCCATACCACGCTGTGATGCACTGAGTTAAAACACTTTCTATCGCCCCTAAATAGAAAGTTTTCAGGATAGCTGGTGAAACCCTGAATTTCCTCAGCTGGCGCAGGTGGTACAGTCTTTGCCTGGCTTTTTTCACCTGTGTCTGAATGTGTGCAGTCCAGGTCAGGTCCTCGGAGATGTTTACACCCAGGTACTTGAAGCTGCTCACTCTCTCTACTGGTGACCCGCTGATCATGAGGGGGGAGTATGTCCGTTGCTGTCTCTTCCTGAAGTCCACAATCATTTCTTTGGTCTTGCCAACATTCAGAGAGAGACAGTTGTCCTGGCACCATGATGTTAGATGCCCAGGACAACAGTATCATCAGCAAATTTGATGATAGAGGTGGAGCTGTGTGTGGACAAACAGTCATGCGTGTAGAGAGAGTAGAGCAGGGGGCTCAGGACACAGCCCTGTGGAGCTCCCACACTCAGGGTGATGGAGGTGGAGGTGGACTGGCCTACTCTCACCACCTGAGGCCTGTCAGTGAGGAAGTCCTCAATCCAGTGGCAGAGAGAAGGATTCAGGCCGAGATCCAGGAGTTTGGAGGTTAGCTTGGTGGGAACTATGATGTTAAAGGCTGAGCTATAGTCAATAAATAGCAGCCTTACGTAGTTCCCACTTTTACTGTCGATGTGAGTGAGGGAGGAGTGGAGCACATGAGAGATGGCATCTTCAGTCGATCTATTGGGACGATAGGCAAACTGAAGAGGGTCCAAAGTGTCAGGAATGAAGGAGCAAATGGTGTTTTTAATGAGTCTCTCAAAGACCTTCATGACTATAGACGTGAGAGCCACTGGACGTTCACAAGTAACGGATCAGCGCTCCCCTCTGCAGAGGATTTAGATCCAAACGAGCAGATGGTCCTCAGTCCCTGCCACATGCGCAGGGAGTCGTTGAGTTGGAAATGAGACTCCACTCGATCCCTATAACGGAGCTTTGCGGCTTTAACTGCACGTCTGAGAGCATAACAGGATGATTTATAGTCATTCATATTCCCCGTTAGGAGACCGGTGTTGTAAGTGGCAGTGCGTGTGTTCACTGCAGCGCGGATTGAATTGTCCACCCACGGTTTCTGATTTGAGAAGGACGTTATTGTAATTGTTTGTGTGGCTTGCTCTGTAAGCGCGTCGATGAAGCAAAGCGCCACATCTGTGAACTCACTTACGTCAGCTGAACTCGCCCAGAACATGTCCCAGTCGATGTCATCAAGGACGTCGTACAACAGGGAAAACACAGAAAGCAGGAAAATCTCGTCAATGGCAGGGAAGCGAGATTATATATATATATATATATATATATATATATATATATATATATATATATATATATATATATATATATATATATATATAGATTATAACCTATATTTATACAGTGAAGACTATGCAATGATATTTGATCACTATTTCTGTTCCTGAAAATCTGGTTTAGACCTAAAACCTGAAAAGAACTGTTTTTCATTTGTATGTTTGTTCTGTTGTTTTTATGTACATACTGTATTATATATATATATATATATATATATATATACAATACCAGTCAAAGGTTTGGACGCATCAGTGGGAAAGTGTGTTTGACTGGTACTGTACTATAATATACACATAAATAATATCGCCGATATATTGATTATCTGACTTTTTTACTCCATAATATCGGCATCGGTCCCCAAAAACCCATATCGGTCGGGCTCATATTACTAACACACCCTTTAAATAACACA
>CM031955.1:40280158-40282658 GCA_018749465.1 Paracanthobrama guichenoti | reverse complement strand
TCTCTTAATAAACAAAACCGCCCGATATTTAAATCTCTTAATAAACAAAACCGCCCGATATTTAAATCTCTTAAAAAAAAAAACCACCGATATTTAAATATCTTAATAAACAAAACCACGATATTTAAATCTCTTAATAAACAAAACGACCGATATTTAAATCTCTTAATAAACAAAACGACCGATATTTAAATCTCTTAATAAACAAAACGACCGATATTTAAATCTCTTAAAACAAAACCGCCGATATTTAAATCTCTTAATAAACAAAACCGCCCGATATTTAAATCTCTTAATAAACAAAACGACCGATATTTAAAACTCTTAATAAACAAAACCGCCCGATATTTAAATCTCTTAATAAACAAAACCACCCGATATTTAAATCTCTTAATAAACAAAACGACCGATATTTAAAACTCTTAATAAACAAAACCGCCGATATTTAAATCTCTTAATAAACAAAACGACCGATATTTAAAACTCTTAATAAACAAAACCGCCCGATATTTAAATCTCTTAATAAACAAAACCGCCGATATTTAAATCTCTTAATAAACAAAACGACCGATATTTAAATCTCTTAATACCGTATATACCTGAATATAAGACTAGGTTTGTGTCCTAAAAATAGGCTGAAAAGTGGGGGGTCGTCTTATATTCGCAATATAGACAAAGTCACAGGGGGAAAGGGAGAAAGCAGGGGGAAACAGTAGAGGGCGCCAACACGATAGGCTACGTAATTAGTGACAGTGTTATGAATTAAATAAACGTTAAAGTGCCGCCATGGAGAAGTCAAGAGATCATTTTGAGAAAAGAGCTTCAAAAGTTGGTCAAATAAACCAACACGTTCGAAACAGTTATGACACCAGCTTTAAACTTATGGTCGTGAATGAGGCAGAATGATCTAATAATAAGTCACAGAATGCAATGTTCGGAGGTGGCGAGCACCTTTTTTTCCCAAAAATAAGTCTGGAAAATGGGGGGGTGGTCTTATATTCGGCTATATACGGTAGAACAAAATGACCGATATTTAAATTGGTTGATTGACAAAAAACCTGACACTGCAACACTGAGATCGAGATATATATATATATATATATATGATAGAGAACATTATAAATTCAATGTATATAGATCTACATGTGGAGGATTAATTATATCATCGTGTCACCCAGCTCTAAAACGTGAGGCATGACTTTCTGTAACGCTGCTTTGAAAGGATTGTGAAAAGCTCTAAATAAGCATGACTCATCTTGTCTTGAGGTTGGAGTGGCCGAAGGATCACCCGTTCCCTCCGCACACGCTGCGTTTCCGGGATGGCTGGGAGCCGCCGGTGCTGGTGTCGCGCGAGCAGGATGTGGCTCAGCTGGCAGAGAGGCTCAGCGCGGCACAGACCGAGGTCCAGAGACCAAGAGATGGACCGCCGCTCGACGTGAGCTGCACTTTCTCCTTTAAACCTCACAGTGTGACGTTTGTTTGATTTGTTGAAGTGAAAGTGTTTTTTCTCCGACAGCAGCCGGTGGTCCAGGACTTCAGCTCCGCGGACGGGTACGGCTACAGTAACACTTCTTACAAGCGTTTGCACCTGCTGGAGCCAGACATGGCCGTGGCTGCTTTTAAACAGGCGGTCAGCCGTCATGTAGATAGGTAAAACCCACCTGGGTACGAGCGGCCGCACCGCGCGCCCTGGAGAACCAGCTCACTGCATGCGCTTCTGTTCTGGGGCTTTCTGGGGCTTTCTAATAAACTCTCAGCTCTGACCTGAACTCTCATTCTGTTAACCATCTTCAGATGGAGTAAAGACTCTCTTCCCATCTTGTTCTCCAGCTCTGAGACGCTCCTCCACGGCGGCGGCGGTCAAAAAACGCCATTCATCAGTAGATTCAGCATTTAAAGAGCGAATATGTGTTTGATGTTCTTCCTCAGTATTCCTGTCTTGTTTTCCAGCACAAATATCTAAACATCCTTAAATCAAGACACATTTAATAGAATAAATAGAACAAAACCACCTGATATTTAAATATCTTAAACGGGACACATCATGCCCCTTTTCATAAGATGTAATATAAATCTCTGGTGTCCCAGAATGTGTGTGTGAAGTCTCAGCTCAAAAGATCATTTATTATAGCGTCAAATTTGCATTGTCTGTGTGTGTCCCTTTAAATGCAAATGAGCTGCTGCTCGCCCCTCTTCCAGAAGAGGGCGGAGCCTTTACACAAGCTTCAGATACTCCGTCAACAACAAAACAGGCCAATCTCACGCAGACAGATGTCAGAGATAAGCCGTTGTGACTGAACGCTCAGTGGATCGTTTCTTTAACGCTAGTTGAGTTGCGCTGATTCAGCTCGTGGACTAGCATGTGCCGTCATGTTCATCTATATACATTTTCAAACATTCACAGAATATGAAGTGCCATCCTCACTTGTTCTGGATATGAAGTTAGAACATGAAGCGTTGGTATCGACCCGTCCTTCAGAAACAACATTGCAAATCCAGC
>CM031955.1:40262658-40272658 GCA_018749465.1 Paracanthobrama guichenoti | reverse complement strand
CTGACCTTTTGCAGGACGCCGCGGAGCGCGCTCAGTTCGCAGCCATAATGCGCCGCCGTCAAGAACTCTTGGACCCGTCCGATAACGGAACCGGCTCGGACGCGGAAGAACACGCATGATGAGGAAGTGTGCTTTTTGTAGAGAAACGGCATTCCCATCAGAACATGTAGTCTAGTGCCATCCAGTTCTGCCTTCATCCTGGAAACATATTTATGATCATATCTGTACTTGGAGAGAAAACCGTAACGTCGTGAATGAGAGCATCAATATTCCCACGATTATTCACTACTGACGTCTAGACGTTCAGTCAGATTATTTATCAGCCGCTTTGAATGTACGGGGAGAATTATGGGTAAGACTGTCAAACCTGTAGATTTTTTTATTATTATTATTTACTAGCAAAATTATATTTCTGTACATGATTGTTTTGTACTGAATTGTACTGCCAAAAGAGAAGCTTTATAAATGTAATGAAAATGTCAGATGAATTATTTGAGTTTCACAAGGACTTTTGACAGACAAAATCCTCCTTCCAGTCTTGTTCTAGTGATGATGATGATGCCATCAAACCTTCAGAAATATGATGATTTATCGTGACGATGTTTGGCCAAATCGCTCTGTGGGTTCAAGGTTTCTGTTTGAACACAAATGCCGCTTGTTCAATATGTAAATATAAAGTGTGAGTGCAGAATAAATGGAATCATGTGACCTGTGTGTGTCGTTCATGATCATGTGATTGTTTACAGGATTAACACACACACACACAAACAACAGTAGCATCAGTGAATCCCGTATAAGTCTTGAGCTGATGTTGTGAGGAAACATCTCACCCATGAACCTTCAGTCAGTCTCCACTATAAATGAGCAATGAGATGGAGAGGAGGATCACAACGTCATCACAGTGTGATCATTCGTGCATTAACGCTTTGGTTCGAATCCCACCTTTGCTTATGTACGTCATCATTCACTCGAGCTCAAAACACTCATCAGTGACTCCGGAGATGAAGAGTTGTGTTTTAATCACGGGGTCCTGTGTTCAAATCCGTCTAATGTGTGTTATATTTGCAGGTGTTCCCTGAGCTGTGATGGGCTAGTGGTCAAACACACGTTCTCTGTGTGCGAGGCTGTGTCAGAGACGTGGGTTCGAATCTTGCCTTAGCCTGTTGGGATGATCCTCGTCTTTAACCGCTTTATTGTAAAACCAGCGGTCACATGCGGTTAAAGGTGAAATATAAGTTCCAGCAGAAGAAAAGCTAAGAGATCTGTGGCTCACTGGTATGAGCGCTGCCTCACGGTTCAGAGGTTGCCGGTTCGAACCCCGGTCAGATCTCCAGAAAATGAGCGAGTGGAGGATGGAGCGGTGCTGAGGAGACGATGGAGTGGTGGATGAACAAAAATGAGGAGGATCCTGAGTCAAGACCACAGAGAAACGGCTGGTTATCCACAACAAATGGCTGTAAAATTGTCGACTTAGTCCCCAGCCTGGATATTTTTTTATATAAGTAAACATCTTGATGCAATAGATAACCGCTGCTGGTTATGGTCCCAGAAGTCCCCAGGGGGAGTAGCCTGGATATTACCTCCCCCCTTCGTTTCCTTCCTTCTCTCGTCCTCCTGTCTGGATCGGGTCACTCCTGTCTCAGATCCTGATCAGGTGACCTTTCCTCAACGCAACCACGCTTCAGTGACCAGGCCGGTTTAGATCCGGGATCCTCTCGACCGGAGAGGACGTGCTCATACCACTGAGCCACTGGCACTTCCACACTCAGCCTTCTTTTTTTTTTTTGGGGGCATGTCTTTTTTATTTGGACAAAACCTGTGAAACTTAAGATTTTCACAAGAAAGAGTGAGACTCGAACCCAGATTCTCCACATGACAGAGCCTCACACAGACCACTGAGCCACTGGAGCATTCACATGCTCGCCCCTGCTTTTAGGGGGTCATGTCTTTTTATTTGGACAAAACCTGTGAAACTTAAGATTTCCACAAGAAAGAGTGAGACTCGAACCCAGATTCTCCACATGACAGAGCCTCACACAGACCACTGAGCCACTGGAGCATTCACATGCTCTTCCCTGCTTTTAGGGGGTCATGTCTTTTTATTTGGACAAAACCTGTGAAACTTAAGATTTCCACAAGAAAGAGTGAGACTCGAACCCAGATTCTCCACATGACAGAGCCTCACACAGACCACTGAGCCACTGGAGCATTCACATGCTCTTCCCTGCTTTTAGGGGTCATGTCTTTTTATTTGGACAAAACCTGTGAAACTTAAGATTTTCACAAGAAAGAGTGAGACTTGAACCCAGATTCTCCACATGACAGAGCCTCACACAGACCACTGAGCCACTGGAGCTTCTGCTTGTAAGCTCTTCTTTTTGGGAGGAGTTTTGTCTTAATCAGTCAGAACCAGTGAAACTAAAGAAATACTTCAAACAGCGTGAGATTCAAACCCACGACTCTATGATTGAAACACCACAGCTCATCTCATGAGTGTGTGTTTATCCACTCTCCCATCATGGATTTCACATCAACAGCTCGTTTTTGGGACACTTTATATAATGAGAAGAATTGAAAGTCAGCAATAGTGGGATTTTAACTCGGCGTGATTGTGATACAAGGATTTCTCTCCTGAACTGCTGAGATGAGGAGCATTTGAACGGCTTTTATCCAGAGCTTTGTGTTAAATGATGAATACCTTCAGCAAATGTGGGATTTGAACCAGGACTTTCTGGTTTGAAAGGGAGACGACGATCCACTGACCCACAGAGCCTGTAATGCAACGATGCTGTTTCAGATTTAAAGTTCATGTTAATGAGTTAAAAGCTGGTAAAAGACCATTGATTAAGAACTCATTGCCTACTCTGTCCACAATAAATATATATGCAAAAAAGTCAGAAGATCTAAAAAGAGTTCCACCCTCCTGTTGGGACTTGAGTGAATTACAAATGGAGTCTAATGAACTTAAAAGAGTTTTTAAAGAGACTTTGTGAATGACATGAGCGTAACGAGCTTAAATGCGCTACACTTCTCTAAGAGGGTGAGAGCAGAAAAACACATGAACTGCCAATAATAACTATTTACACTATTTATGTTCAGTCCTGACTTCTGTTCAAATTAATATAGTCGCAAATAAGTCATTAAAGTTAATCGGGTTGCACACACAGACTTGTGTGAATTACACCAAACAAATAAAATGGTTATCCTGTGGTGAGGTTTGTGAAATCGAGTCTAATGATCTTAAATGTACTATCCTTCTGCAAGAGGGTGAGAGCAGAAGAACATACTCATGACGTAATAACACATGAACAGCCAATCAGATCTATTTACACTGTCCATCTGCAAATCAAGTCTAATGAACTTAAGAGTCATTAGACTCGATTTCCAGCGGTGCAATTCCCTCAAATCACCACAAGAGGAGAAACTCTTTTAAGTCCGTTAGACTCGATTTGTGATTCACTCAAATCGCCACAGGAGGCGAAACTCTTTTAAGTCCGTTAGACTGGATTTGTGATTCACTCAAATCGCCACAGGAGGGAGAAACTCTTTTAAGTCCGTTAGACTCGATTTGTGATTCACTCAAATCGCCACAGGAGGGAGAAACTCTTTTAAGTCCGTTAGACTCGATTTGTGATTCACTCAAATCGCCACAGGAGGCGAAACTCTTTTAAGTCCGTTAGACTGGATTTGTGATTCACTCAAATCGCCACAGGAGGCGAAACTCTTTTAAGTCCGTTAGACTCGATTTGTGATTCACTCAAATCGCCACAGGAGGGAGAAACTCTTTTAAGTCCGTTAGACTCGATTTGTGATTCACTCAAATCGCCACAGGAGGGAGAAACTCTTTTAAGTCCGTTAGACTCGATTCAAGATTCAAGATTCAAGATTCAAGAGTTTTATTTGTCACATACACAGTTATATACAGAATATACAACCGGCAGTGAAATGTAAACAGGTCCGCTCCATGGACAGTGCAAATTCACAGTTAAAAACACAAGGAAGAAATTATAATAGAAATAGGATATAAAAAAAGTACTATCTATATATATATATATATGTCTATATCTGTAGAATTATAAATAATCAAGTCAAGAGAAAAAAAAGGTAACAAATAAGGATAAAGTGGAATAAAATAATTGAAGTAGACTTTGCAGTGAGTAAACTGTAGACTTATAAATATGTGGTTAACAAATGTATAAAGAGTATAATGTGCAAACAGGTTTATGACAGGTTGTTACACAGTAACAACGAGAACAGAAAGTGCAGTGCAATGTCAGTGTATCGATGTTTATCCTGACGTGAAGTCACGTGATGTTAAGTTCAGGAGTCTGATGGCCTGGGGAAGAAGCTCCTCCTGAGTCTCTCAGTTTTGGCCATCAGGCTTGGAAGCGCTTTACCAGATGGTAGCAGCGTGAAATGAGGGTTTGCAGGGTGATTAGAGTCCTTGATGATCTTGGTAGCTCTACCTTTGCAGCGTTTGGTGTAGACGCCCTGCAGAGACGGGAGAGCTGACCCTGAGATACGCCGGATAAGCGCACTACTCTTTGCAGGGCTTTGCGGTCATGACTGGTGCTGTTCCCATACCACGCTGTGATGCACTGAGTTAAAACACTTTCTATCGCCCCTAAATAGAAAGTTTTCAGGATAGCTGGTGAAACCCTGAATTTCCTCAGCTGGCGCAGGTGGTACAGTCTTTGCCTGGCTTTTTCACCTGTGTCTGAATGTGAGCAGTCCAGGTCAGGTCCTCGGAGATGTTTACTCCCAGGTACTTGAAGCTGCTCACTCTCTCTACTGGTGACCCGCTGATCATGAGGGGGAGTATGTCCGTTGCTGTCTCTTCCTGAAGTCCACAATCATTTCTTTGGTCTTGCCAACATTCAGAGAGAGACAGTTGTCCTGGCACCATGATGTTAGATGCTCCACCTCGTCCAAGTATGCCGTCTCATTGTTGTTGGAAATGAGGCCCAGGACAACAGTATCATCAGCAAATTTGATGATAGAGGTGGAGCTGTGTGTGGACAAACAGTCATGCGTGTAGAGAGAGTAGAGCAGGGGGCTCAGGACACAGCCCTGTGGAGCTCCCACACTCAGGGTGATGGAGGTGGAGGTGGACTGGCCTATTCTCACCACCTGAGGCCTGCCAGTGAGGAAGTCCTCAATCCAGTGGCAGAGAGAAGGATTCAGGCCGAGATCCAGGAGTTTGGAGGTTAGCTTGGTGGGAACTATGGTGTTAAAGGCTGAGCTATAGTCAATAAATAGCAGTCTTACGTAGTTCCCACTTTTGCTGTCGATGTGAGTGAGGGAGGAGTGGAGGACATGAGAGATGGCATCTTCAGTCGATCTATTGGGACGATAGGCAAACTGAAGAGGGTCCAAAGTGTCAGGAATGAAGGCGCAAATGGTGTTTTTAATGAGTCTCTCAAAGACCTTCATGACTATAGACGTGAGAGCCACTGGACGATAGTCATTTAGGCAAGAGGGTTTACTGTTCTTAGGGACAGGGATGATGGTGGATTTTTTGAAGGAGGTGGGGACCACAGATGTAGCGAGGACTCATTAAAGATAGATGTAAACAACCCGGTGAGCTGATCAGCACAGGACCGCAGAACACGACCTGAAATACCATCCGGCCCAGCAGCTTTCCTGACGCCCACACGCTTGAGTGCTCTCCAACTTCATCCTCCGAGACAGAGATCACGTGATTGTTGCTGCTCTGAGTAATTTCCTCTAACGCGCCACTTGGCGGAGTCGCGCGTGCCGCGGTTACAGTCAAAGCGAGCATAGAAAGAGTTTAACTCGCTCACGAGCAACGGATCAACGCTTGCCTCTGCAGAGGATTTAGATCCAAAAGAGCAGATGGACCTCAGACCCTGCCACATGCGCCGCGAGTCGTTGAGTTGGAAATGAGACTCCACTCGATCTTTATAACGGAGTTTTGCGGCTTTAACTGCTCGTCTGAGAGCATAGCAGGACGATCTGTATTCATTCATATTCCCTGAATGGAGACCGGCGTTGTAAGCAGCAGTGCGCGCGCTCACTGCCGCTACTGGATTGAATTGTCCACCCACGGTTTCTGATTTGAGAAGGACGTTATTGTTATTGTTTGCGTGGCTTGCTCTGTAAGCGTGTTGATGAAGCAAAGCGCCACGTCTGTGAACTCGCTTACGCCAGCTGAACTCGCCGAACATGTCCCAATCCACATCATCAAGAGCTGCCTGAAGCGCGGTCTCTGAGTGGGGTGACCAACGCTTAACTTCCCGCCTCACCGGGGGTTCCTGGAGGAGCTTTTGTTTGTGATTTGTGATTCACTCAAATCGCCACAGGAGGCGAAACTCTTTTAAGTCCGTTAGACTCGATTTGTGATTCACTCAAATCGCCACAGGAGGGAGAAACTCTTTTAAGTCCGTTAGACTCGATTTGTGATTCACTCAAATCGCCACAGGAGGGAGAAACTCTTTTAAGTCCGTTAGACTCGATTTGTGATTCACTCAAATCGCCACAGGAGGGAGAAACTCTTTTAAGTTCGTTAGACTCGATTTGTGATTCACTCAAATCGCCACAGGAGGCGAAACTCTTTTAAGTCCGTTAGACTGGATTTGTGATTCACTCAAATCGCCACAGGAGGGAGAAACTCTTTTAAGTCCGTTAGACTGGATTTGTGATTCACTCAAATCGCCACAGGAGGGAGAAACTCTTTTAAGTCCGTTAGACTCGATTTGTGATTCACTCAAATCGCCACAGGAGGGAGAAACTCTTTTAAGTTTGTTAGACTCGATTTGTGATTCACTCAAATCGCCACAGGAGGCGAAACTCTTTTAAGTTTGTTAGACTCGATTTGTGATTCACTCAAATCGCCACAGGAGGCTAAAACTCTTTTAAGTTTGTTAGACTCGATTTGTGATTCACTCAAATCGCCACAGGAGGGAGAAACTCTTTTAAGTCCGTTAGACTCGATTTGTGATTCACTCAAATCGCCACAGGAGGCGAAACTCTTTTAAGTCCGTTAGACTGGATTTGTGATTCACTCAAATCGCCACAGGAGGGAGAAACTCTTTTAAGTCCGTTAGACTGGATTTGTGATTCACTCAAATCGCCACAGGAGGCGAAACTCTTTTAAGTTCGTTAGACTGGATTTGTGATTCACTCAAATCGCCACAGGAGGCGAAACTCTTTTAAGTCCGTTAGACTCGATTTGTGATTCACTCAAATCGCCACAGGAGGCGAAACTCTTTTAAGTTCGTTAGACTCGATTTGTGATTCACTCAAATCGCCACAGGAGGCGAAACTCTTTTAAGTTCGTTAGACTCGATTTGTGATTCACTCAAATCGCCACAGGAGGCGAAAACTCTTTTAAGTCCGTTAGACTCGATTTGTGATTCACTCAAATCACCACAGGAGGAGAAACTCTTTTAAGTCCGTTAGACTGGATTTGTGATTCACTCAAATCGCCACAGGAGGCGAAACTCTTTTAAGTTCGTTAGACTCGATTTGTGATTCACTCAAATCGCCACAGGAGGCGAAACTCTTTTAAGTTTGTTAGACTCGATTTGTGATTCACTCAAATCGCCACAGGAGGCGAAACTCTTTTAAGTTTGTTAGACTCGATTTGTGATTCACTCAAATCACCACAGGAGGGAGAAACTCTTTTAAGTCCGTTAGACTGGATTTGTGATTCACTCAAATCGCCACAGGAGGCGAAACTCTTTTAAGTTCGTTAGACTGGATTTGTGATTCACTCAAATCGCCACAGGAGGCGAAAACTCTTTTAAGTCCGTTAGACTCGATTTGTGATTCACTCAAATCGCCACAGGAGGCGAAACTCTTTTAAGTCCGTTAGACTCGATTTGTGATTCACTCAAATCGCCACAGGAGGCGAAACTCTTTTAAGTCCGTTAGACTGGATTTGTGATTCACTCAAATCGCCACAGGAGGCGAAACTCTTTTAAGTTCGTTAGACTCGATTTGTGATTCACTCAAATCGCCACAGGAGGCGAAACTCTTTTAAGTCCGTTAGACTTGATTTGTGATTCACTCAAATCGCCACAGGAGGCGAAACTCTTTTAAGTTCGTTAGACTTGATTTGCAGATGGACAGTGTAAATAGATCTGATTGGCTGTTCATGTTTTATTACATTATGAGTATATTCTTCAGCTCTCACCCTCTTGGAGAAGCGTAGTGCATTTAAGCTCATTACACTCGTGTCATTCACAAAATCACCACAGGAGGGAGTGATAACAATCTTGAGTATAAAATTAAGTTTTTCATAAAGATAAGTTCAATTTTGTTCAGTCAGATAGTAAGAGTGAAGTATAGTTCCTAATCCTTGCAAAAACTGAGCTCTACACAATCTCTGTGGATAATTATGTGCTTTTGGTTGTGAGACTATTGGTTCAAATCCAGCAGGTTATAAAGTTTATTGTATCACTTAAAACATTTTCATTGTTTTTACACTACAAACAAAATAAAAGATTAAAAAGCACATGCTTTACCTGCAACTAAGTGGTGCGAAGGATAAATAAAGCAACAGACCTGTCTCCATTTTTGCTTCAGTAATCTACTCTCTGCATTAAGCCAGGGCTGAGATTTTTTTTATTTTACCTTTTTAAAAGGGTAATTAACAACCCTTGCATTATCAACAATGATCAAAGATTGTAATGAGAACTGTACTATTATTTAACAGAGCGCACAAAGCCTTGAGGTCTTAAGAAAAAAAACAAACTCGTAACATTGATGACGTAAGACCAAAAAACAAACTCAACTTCACAAACTCTGTGGCTCAGAGGATGAGCGTTCACCGTTGGTTGTGGAAGTATAAGATCGAATCCCGTGAGTTCTAAAGTTTCTGAAGTTCTTGAGGGTTAAACTACTAACGAGATAAACAGATGTAAGTTTAGAGATTTAGATCTTGTGTGAAGCACACGTGTTTGAATCATGAACAAAAGCATAAGTTAAGATGAACTGAAAACCTAAATGACCTTAACTACAGAGTGTCTCTTCCAGTGGTCTGAGTGTTCATGGTTCACCATGGAGAATCCTGGTTCACATCTCACTTCTGCGATGGTAAACTCCTCTCTCACTGGTTCTGAATGATCAACTCAGATAAAATTAGCCCCAAAAAACTAACATTAAGAGTGTCTACTCCAGTGGGTCAGTGGTCTGAGCATTGCTTTTTAATGTGGAGAATCCGGGTTCAAATCTCACTTGGTTGTGAAAATGCTTTAGTTTCACTGATTTTGTCCAAATAAAAAAGACTAAACCCCAAAAAAGAAGCTTTCATGTGTGTGCTCCAGTGGCTCAGTGGTCTGAGCGTCGCTCCTCAATGTGTGCATTAAAGCTTTGGTTCGAATCCCACCTTTGCTTATGTACGTCATCATTCACTCGAGCTCAAAACACTCATCAGTGACTCCGGAGATGAAGAGTTGTGTTTTAATCACGGGGTCCTGTGTTCAAATCCGTCTAATGTGTGTTATATTTGCAGGTGTTCCCTGAGCTGTGATGGGCTAGTGGTCAAACACACGTTCTCTGTGTGCGAGGCTGTGTCAGAGACGTGGGTTCGAATCTTGCCTTAGCCTGTTGGGATGATCCTCGTCTTTAACCGCTTTATTGTAAAACCAGCGGTCACATGCGGTTAAAGGTGAAATATAAGTTCCAGCAGGAGAAAAGCTAAGAGATCTGTGGCTCACTGGTATGAGCGCTGCCTCACGGTTCAGAGGTTGCTGGTTCGAACCCCGGTCAGATCTCCAGAGGATGGAGCGGTGCTGAGGAGATGAAGGAGCAAGAATGATTGATTGGTGGATGAACAAGAATGAGGAGGAGCCTGAGTCAAGACCACAGAGAAACAGCTGGTTATCCACAACAAACGGCTGTAAAATTGTCGACTTAGTCCCGAGCCTGGATATTTTTTTATAAGTAAACATCTTGATGCACTAGATAACCACTGCTGGTTATGGTCCCAGAAGTCCCCAGGGGGAGGAGCCTGGATATTACCTCCCCCCTTCGT
>CM031955.1:40227658-40252658 GCA_018749465.1 Paracanthobrama guichenoti | reverse complement strand
AACGTGCATTACGTAATCAGATTACTTCTGTGATGTGACGAGTAAAGTAACGCATTACAAGTAACGTGCATTACGTAATCAGATTACTTCTGTGATGTGACGAGTAAAGTAACGCATTACAAGTAACGTGCATTACGTAATCAGATTACTTCTGTGATGTGACGAGTAAAGTAACGCATTACAAGTAACGTGCATTACGTAATCAGATTACTTCTGTGATGTGACGAGTAAAGTAACGCATTACAAGTAACGTGCATTATGTAATCAGATTACTTCTGTGATGTGACGAGTAAAGTAACGCATTACAAGTAACGTGCATTACGTAATCAGATTACTTCTGTGATGTGACGAGTAACGCATTACAAGTAACGCGCATTATGTAATCAGATTACTTCTGTGATGTGACGAGTAAAGTAACGCATTACAAGTAACGTGCATTATGTAATCAGATTACTTCTGTGATGTGACGAGTAAAGTAACGCATTACAAGTAACGTGCATTACGTAATCAGATTACTTCTGTGATGTGACGAGTAACGCATTACAAGTAACGTGCATTATGTAATCAGATTACTTCTGTGATGTGACGAGTAAAGTAACGCATTACAAGTAACGTGCATTACGTAATCAGATTACTTCTGTGATGTGACGAGTAACGCATTACAAGTAACGTGCATTACGTAATCAGATTACTTCTGTGATGTGACGAGTAACGCATTACAAGTAACGTGCATTATGTAATCAGATTACTTCTGTGATGTGACGAGTAACGCATTACAAGTAACGTGCATTATGTAATCAGATTACTTCTGTGATGTGACGAGTAAAGTAACGCATTACAAGTAACGTGCATTACGTAATCAGATTACTTCTGTGATGTAACGAGTAACGCATTACAATTAACGTGCATTACGTAATCAGATTACTTCTGTGATGTGACGAGTAACGCATTACAAGTAACGTGCATTACGTAATCAGATTACTTCTGTGATGTGACGAGTAAAGTAACGCATTACAAGTAACGTGCATTACGTAATCAGATTACTTCTGTGATGTGACGAGTAAAGTAACGCATTACAAGTAACGTGCATTACGTAATCAGATTACATCTGTGATGTAACGAGTAACGCATTACAATTAACGTGCATTACGTAATCAGATTACTTCTGTGATGTGACGAGCAACGCATTACAAGTAACGTGCATTACGTAATCAGATTACTTCTGTGATGTGACGAGTAACGCATTACAAGTAACGTGCATTACATAATCAGATTACTTCTGTGATGTAACGAGTAACGCATTACAAGTAACGTGCATTATGTAATCGGATTACTTCTGTGATGTGACGAGTAACGCATTACAAGTAACGTGCATTATGTAATCAGATTACTTCTGTGATGTGACGAGTAAAGTAACGCATTACAAGTAACGTGCATTACGTAATCAGATTACTTCTGTGATGTGACGAGTAACGCATTACAAGTAACGTGCATTACGTAATCAGATTACTTCTGTGATGTGACGAGTAACGCATTACAAGTAACGTGCATTACGTAATCAGATTACTTCTGTGATGTGACGAGTAAAGTAACGCATTACAAGTAACGCATTATTACGTAATCAGATTACTTCTGTGATGTAACGAGTAACGCATTACAATTAACGTGCATTACGTAATCAGATTACTTCTGTGATGTGACGAGCAACGCATTACAAGTAACGTGCATTACGTAATCAGATTACTTCTGTGATGTGACGAGTAACGCATTACAAGTAACGTGCATTACATAATCAGATTACTTCTGTGATGTAACGAGTAACGCATTACAAGTAACGTGCATTATGTAATCGGATTACTTCTGTGATGTGACGAGTAACGATTATTAGTAACGCGTGCATTATGTAATCAGATTACTTCTGTGATGTGACGAGTAAAGTAACGCATTACAAGTAACGTGCATTACGTAATCAGATTACTTCTGTGATGTGACGAGTAACGCATTACAAGTAACGTGCATTACGTAATCAGATTACTTCTGTGATGTGACGAGTAACGCATTACAAGTAACGTGCATTACGTAATCAGATTACTTCTGTGATGTGACGAGTAAAGTAACGCATTACAAGTAACGTGCATTACGTAATCAGATTACTTCTGTAATGTGACGAGTAACGCATTACAAGTAACGTGCATTATGTAATCAGATTACTTCTGTGATGTGACGAGTAAAGTAACGCATTACAAGTAACGTGCATTACGTAATCAGATTACTTCTGTAATGTGACGAGTAACGCATTACAAGTAACGTGCATTATGTAATCGGATTACTTCTGTGATGTGACGAGTAACGCATTACAAGTAACGCGCATTATGTAATCAGATTACTTCTGTGATGTGACGAGTAAAGTAACGCATTACAAGTAACGTGCATTACGTAATCAGATTACTTCTGTGATGTGACGAGTAACGCATTACAAGTAACGTGCATTACGTAATCAGATTACTTCTGTGATGTGACGAGTAACGCATTACAAGTAACGTGCATTACGTAATCAGATTACTTCTGTGATGTGACGAGTAAAGTAACGCATTACAAGTAACGTGCATTACGTAATCAGATTACTTCTGTAATGTGACGAGTAACGATTACAAGTAACGTGCATTATGTAATCAGATTACTTCTGTGATGTGACGAGTAAAGTAACGCATTACAAGTAACGTGCATTACGTAATCAGATTACTTCTGTGATGTGACGAGTAACGCATTACAAGTAACGTGCATTACGTAATCAGATTACTTCTGTGATGTGATGAGTAAAGTAACGCATTACAAGTAACGTGCATTACGTAATCAGATTACTTCTGTGATGTGACGAGTAAAGTAACGCATTACAAGTAACGTGCATTACGTAATCAGATTACTTCTGTGATGTGACGATTAACGCATTACAAGTAACGTGCATTACGTAATCAGATTACTTCTGTGATGTGACGAGTAACGCATTACAAGTAACGTGCATTATGTAATCAGATTACTTCTGTGATGTGACGAGTAACGCATTACAAGTAACGTGCATTACGTAATCAGATTACTTCTGTGATGTGACGAGTAACGCATTACAAGTAACGTGCATTATGTAATCAGATTACTTCTGTGATGTGACGAGTAAAGTAACGCATTACAAGTAACGTGCATTACGTAATCAGATTACTTCTGTAATGTGACGAGTAACGCATTACAAGTAACGTGCATTATGTAATCAGATTACTTCTGTGATGTGACGAGTAAAGTAACGCATTACAAGTAACGTGCATTATGTAATCAGATTACTTCTGTGATGTGACGAGTAAAGTAACGCATTACAAGTAACGTGCATTACGTAATCAGATTACTTCTGTGATGTGACGAGTAACGCATTACAAGTAACGTGCATTACGTAATCAGATTACTTCTGTGATGTGATGAGTAAAGTAACGCATTACAAGTAACGTGCATTACGTAATCAGATTACTTCTGTGATGTGACGAGTAAAGTAACGCATTACAAGTAACGTGCATTACGTAATCAGATTACTTCTGTGATGTGACGATTAACGCATTACAAGTAACGTGCATTACGTAATCAGATTACTTCTGTGATGTGACGAGTAACGCATTACAAGTAACGTGCATTATGTAATCAGATTACTTCTGTGATGTGACGAGTAACGCATTACAAGTAACGTGCATTACGTAATCAGATTACTTCTGTGATGTGACGAGTAACGCATTACAAGTAACGTGCATTATGTAATCAGATTACTTCTGTGATGTGACGAGTAAAGTAACGCATTACAAGTAACGTGCATTACGTAATCAGATTACTTCTGTAATGTGACGAGTAACGCATTACAAGTAACGCGCATTATGTAATCAGATTACTTCTGTGATGTGACGAGTAAAGTAACGCATTACAAGTAACGTGCATTACGTAATCAGATTACTTCTGTGATGTGACGAGTAACGCATTACAAGTAACGTGCATTACGTAATCAGATTACTTCTGTGATGTGACGAGTAAAGTAACGCATTACAAGTAACGTGCATTACGTAATCAGATTACTTCTGTGATGTGACGAGTAAAGTAACGCATTACAAGTAACGTGCATTACGTAATCAGATTACTTCTGTGATGTGACGAGTAAAGTAACGCATTACAAGTAACGTGCATTATGTAATCAGATTACTTCTGTGATGTGACGAGTAACGCATTACAAGTAACGTGCATTACATAATCAGATTACTTCTGTGATGTGACGAGTAAAGTAACGCATTACAAGTAACGTGCATTATGTAATCAGATTACTTCTGTGATGTGACGAGTAAAGTAACGCATTACAAGTAACGCGTGCATTACGTAATCAGATTACTTCTGTGATGTGACGAGTAAAGTAACGCATTACAAGTAAAGTGCATTATGTAATCAGATTACTTCTGTGATGTGACGAGTAACGCATTACAAGTAACGTGCATTATGTAATCAGATTACTTCTGTGATGTGACGAGTAACGCATTACAAGTAACGTGCATTACGTAATCAGATTACTTCTGTGATGTGACGAGTAACGCATTACAAGTAACGTGCATTATGTAATCAGATTACTTCTGTGATGTGACGAGTAACGCATTACAAGTAACGTGCATTATGTAATCAGATTACTTCTGTGATGTGACGAGTAACGCATTACAAGTAACGTGCATTATGTAATCAGATTACTTCTGTGATGTGACGAGTAACGCATTACAAGTAACGTGCATTACGTAATCAGATTACTTCTGTGATGTAACGAGTAACGCATTACAAGTAACGTGCATTACGTAATCAGATTACTTCTGTGATGTAACGAGTAATGTTCATTAATGTGTTTGTAAAAGAAAATGAAGGTGTGTGTTATTTAGGTTATGTTGTTGAATGCTTTACTGTGTTACTACTTTCCATAAAAAGTAACCAAGTACCGTAATTAGTTACTTTTTTTAGGGAGTAACGCATAACTTTTAAAAGTAACTTTCCCAAAAAAATCATCAGTGCGGTCATAAATCAGATTGGACAATTGCATTACCACATCAAATTTGTCCCAGGCCTGATAATCGTGGGATTTTATCCGCTGCGTTTGATCTTTCAGACCGCCGCCGTTAGTCTGACGCTTCACCCTCTTCTTTGTCTTTTTATAATCTTTGTTCCTCACCGGCGGGAGTGTTTTCTGAAATAAAATAAAATCTTGAGCAATCAAGGACGGAATCTTTACTGGTTTTCGCTCAGAATCACAGGGTTTTACTGGTGTTTCGTTGGTGTTTCCGGTGCGAAGCTGCTGGTCTTTCTGCTTGATCTCGTTCTCCCAGTTGTCCAGCTCCTTCATGAAGCTCTGCAGATCCTCTGCGTTCTGTCGCATCTGAATCTGCAGCTCCACGGCTTTACTTCCCGACATCACGGCGCTCGTCTCACGCTCTCAGACCACATCAGACAAACACACGTGCCCTGAAACACATTTCAAAACAATTACAAAACCATTCCTTTTCATGCACTGGTCAGTTTTGAGCCTTTGTCAGACTCTAGTGTATATACACATCGATCAGGCATAACATTATGACCACTGACAGGTGAAGTGAATAACTCTGATGATCTCTTCCTCACGGCTCCTGTTAGTGGGTGGGATATATTAGGCAGCAAGTGAACATTTTGTCCTCAGAGTTGATGTGTTAGAAGCAGGAAAAATGGGCAAGCGTAAGGATTTGAGCGAGTTTGACAAGGGCCAGATTGTGATGGCTAGACGACTGGGTCAGAGCATCTCCAAAACTGCAGCTCTTGTGGGGTGTTCCCGGTCTGCAGTGGTCAGGATCTATCAAAAGTGCTCCAAGGAAGGAACAGTGGAGAACCGGACACAGGGTCATGGGCGGCCAAGGCTCATTGATGCACGTGGGGAGCGAAGGATGTCCACCTTGTGGCTCTTCCAGCAGGATAATGCTCCTGACACAAAGCACAAATGCTTCAGGAATGGTTTGAGGAGCACAACAACGAGTTTGAGGTGTTGACTTGGCCTCCAAATTCCCCAGATCTCAATCCAATCGAGCATCTGTGGGATGAGCTGAACAAACAAGTCCGATCCATGGAGAACTTTGCAGATTTTGAGCAGGTTCTGCCTGATCGGTGTATTATGTTCTGAAGAAAACTCTGGATGTATGTTGCTATGCGGTTGCCATGGTGACTGAGCGTTGCTATGCAATAGTGAGATTATTTTCGCGGATTTTACAGTGAAAACAACAATTGTAGTAACTATGGTATGTTGACAGTTACCATGGTAACTTTGAAACGTAAACTAACAACAACGTGGCACTGAAAAAGACCCTTAACAGAAGAAGAATAATAAGAAAATAAGAGAAATATGTGGTTCGTCATGAAATTATGGATGCAGATAAATTCTGTTATAACCATAAATCAGACAATCCAGAACATTCGCAGTGTCCGCGAGAGAACGCAGAATCTGTGTGAAGTACAGAGCTAAATGATCCATCACACATAAACACGTCACTCATACCGGAGTCACACTGTTCAGTAAAACACGGGCTAATATCATATTTACACACATATTAAATGTTTACCTGCTAATTATTAAGGTTTCATAAACGCCTGTATTGAGAAACTCATCCAGATCGGTTTAAAACAACACTTTAAACAGTGAAGAGTAGAAACAGATGTGTGTGTCGTACCTGTGATGATGATGATGAAGAGTTGTGATCAATAGTTTGTGTTCAGCGCCATGACAGCACTAACTCGTCTCTGCGCATGCGCGAACACACGTCTTACGCATGTTGGCGCCGGAAAAAAATGCAACAGTCTGTTCCGGAAGTAAGGACTCGATTTTCTTATAAACATTTATCTTAAATATAACTTATATAGACAGCATTAATAATGGTACTCGCTTCTGTTGTCACATTATTTCAACTTCGCTTATATTTCAGCATATATGAAACAGTAAAATTAATTTACAAACATATATTATTATAAGAACCAAGTGATATTGATTATATATTCATTCATATATTTTTATACTATACGTGTATCATTATGTCATTATGAAATTAAAAAGTCAAAAATTATGACATTAATTAAGAGATTAAAATAAAAATGATATACATTTTAAAAGAACGAAATAAAAAGTCTAAATTATGAGATAAAGTTCAGTATTTATACTATTTTGAAATGTATCTAATTTCTATTTTAATCTCACAATTAGTGTCATAATTTTGACTTTTAAATTTCATAATGACTTAATTCTATATTAATTAACATGCGTTCGTATGGTTTGGGGACTTTTATTTTGAAACAAACCTAACAAAACAAAAACAAACACTTGCATTTTATTTTGAGAGCGGGGCATATAATTTGCGAACGAAAGGCAAAATTAAAAATAATATACACTAAGTGTATTAAGTAAAATTCAACCGAAATACTAACGCCTGCTTTCACTCACGTGACTCTGTGACGCGCGCGCGACCTCTGCGTACACGCGCACGCAGCGCAGCGCAATGGCTGACAGCAGAACTAAAGAAGATGAGCCGAAGGAGGAGAACTACGGCTACAGTTTATACCCCGAGCGCAGCGGCAGCAAATACAAGCCGGGCTCGATCGGAGAGAGTCTGTTCACCTTCAGACACAAGTGTCACGTCATGCTGCAGTTCGCCATGGACAGTAGTAAGGGCACTTCAGCGGCTGTGCGCGCGCACCTTTTTCACAGATTGTTTATATTTAACAGCAATGTTCAGTAGCTATTCCTCGAAGAACCGCGTGTCATGTTCAAGATCAACTCTGTATGCTGTACGGAAGCCCGTTTGTGCCACATAAGAAAACATGACTTATGAGATACAAAGTCATAATTATTATATAGTAATATTTAAAATGTTCTATGTCATCATTTCGACGATCATAATTTTGACTAATTTGGGCTTGAGAGAGCTAACTTACTGAAATGTTTAATAAACTTATTATTGTTTTTATTCTGACTCTAAATGTATAACTCCTAGAGCTTTAACGCCACATGCTCCAAACTCGGCTCGGACCTTCAGACTGTTCTGACTCGGTGTGCTCTATCTCTTCAGACTGATCCGACTTACGGTTCCCCGAAAAATGACGATCAAAACGCGGAAAAATCACATAGACTTAGACGGAATGTTCAAACTCCAACTGACAAAATTCAAACCAACTGACAAAATTCAAATGTTCAGGCTCATTAGACTCCATTGGCTGCCATTCTATGTGGTCTATTTCTAATCCACTGAGACTCACTTATCTATCTATCTATCTATCTATCTATCTATCTATCTATCTATCTATCTATCTATCTATCTATCTATCTATCTGTGTTTCAGGTCCGTATGCTAAACTCCTGCTGGCCGCCATGAGCAGCTCCGGCTGGTAAGAGCAGTAAGACCTCTCTCTCTCTGTCATCATCCCGTGTGTGTGTGATGCTGACCTCACTCTATCATCATCTTGTTTGTTTGTTTGTTTGTTTGTTTGTTTGTTTGTTGTGTGTGTGTGTGTGTGTGTGTGTGTGTGTGTGTGTGTGTGTGATGCTGCTCTCTCCTCAGTGCGGTTCATAAGGACAGGCACTTCTCCTGTGAGGACTGTGACGGGACAGTCAGCGGCGGGTTCGATGCCGCCACCTCTCAGGTGAGTGGAAGGAAGCGGCTGATGCCGGACACATGGTAATGTGTGTCTGATACACGTGTGTGTGTGTGTGCGTGTGCAGATTGTCCTGTGCCAGAACAACATTCACCAACAGGCGCACATGAACCGTGTGGTCACGCACGAGCTCATCCACGCCTTCGATCACTGCCGCGCCCGCGTTGACTGGTTCAGTAACTTCAGACACCTGGCCTGTTCAGAGGTGAGGCTCCAACTGAGCACACACACAGCCGCTTCAAATGCCTGTGTGTGTTCACTCTCGCCGTGTGTTTCAGATCCGGGCCGCCAATCTGAGCGGAGACTGCTCGTTCATCAATGAGGTGTCCAGGTTTAACTTCGGCCTCAGAGAACACCATCAGGTAACGCTTCCCTCGGCCGTGAGCCAATCACGTGTGTCCAAGTGACGTTTGTCCGAGTGAGTGAGTCGTGTGGGACGCATCCGAGTGAGTGAGTGAGTGAGTCGTGTGGGACGCATCCGAGTGAGTGAGTGAGTGAGTCGTGTGGCACGCGTCCGATTGAGTGAGTGAGTGAGTCGTGTGGCACGCGTCCGATTGATTGAGTGAGTGAGTGAGTGAGTCGTGTGGCACGCGTCCGATTGGAGTGGAGTGAGTGAGTGGTGGTGGTGGCACGCGTCCGAGTGAGTGAGTGAGTGTGGCAGCGAGAGTGAGTGTGGTGAGTGAGTCGTGTGGCACGCGTCCGATTGAGTGAGTGAGTGAGTGAGTCGTGTGGCACGCGTCCGATTGAGTGAGTGAGTGAGTGAGTGAGTCGTGTGGCACGCGGTCCGAGGTGAGTGAGGAGTGAGTCGTGGTGGCACGCGTCCGATTGAGTGAGTGAGTGAGTCGTGTGGCACGCGTCCGATTGAGTGAGTGAGTGAGTCGTGTGGCACGCGTCCGATTGAGTGAGTGAGTGAGTCGTGTGGCACGCGTCCGATTGAGTGAGTGAGTGAGTGAGTGAGTGAGTGAGTGAGTGGTGGTGAGTGCGTGGCCGCGGCGTCCGATTGAGTGAGTGAGTGAGTGAGTGGTGGCACGCGTCCGATTGAGTGAGTGAGTGAGTGAGTGAGTGAGTGAGTGAGTGGTGGCACGCGGGATCCGATTGGAGTGAGTGAGTGAGTGAGTCGTGGGCACGCGGGTCCGATTGAGTGAGTGAGTGAGTGAGTCGGTGGCACGCGTCCGATTGAGTGGAGTGAGTGAGTGAGTGGTGGTGTGTGGCACGCGTCCGATTGAGTGAGTGAGTGAGTGAGTGAGTGGTGGTGGCACGCGTCCGATTGAGAGTGAGTGAGTGAGTGAGTCGTGTGGCACGCGTCCGATTGAGTGAGTGAGTGAGTGAGTGAGTGAGTCGTGTGGCACGCGTCCGATTGATTGAGTGAGTGAGTGAGTGAGTCGTGTGGCACGCGTCCGATTGAGTGAGTGAGTGAGTGAGTGAGTGAGTCGTGGTGGCACGCGTCCGATTGAGTGAGTGAGTGAGTGATTGGAGTCGTGTGGCACGCGTCCGAGTGAGTGAGTGAGTGAGTGGTGGGCACGCGTCCGATTGAGAGTGAGGAGTGAGTGAGTGAGTGAGTCGGTGGCACGCGTCCGATTGGAGTGAGTGAGTGAGTGAGTGAGTCGTGGCACGCGCGTCCGATTGAGTGAGTGAGTGAGTGAGTGAGTCGTGTGGCACGCGTCCGATTGAGTGAGTGAGTGAGTGAGTGAGTGAGTGAGTGGTGGTGAGTCGTGCACGCGTCCGATTGGAGTGTGAGTGAGTGAGTGAGTGAGTCGTGTGGCACGCGTCCGATTGAGTGAGTGAGTGAGTGAGTGAGTCGTGTGGCACGCGTCCGATTGAGTGAGTGAGTGAGTGAGTCGAGTGATTGGTGCACGCGTCCGATTGGTCCGAGTGAGTGAGTGAGTGAGTGATTGAGTGGTGGTGAGTGAGTGAGTCGCGCGGACACATTGAGTGAGTGAGTGAGTGAGTCGTGGTGGCACGCGTCCGATTGAGTGGTGTGAGTGAGTGAGTGAGAGTGAGTGAGTGTGGTGGCACGCGTCCGATTGAGTGAGTGAGTGAGTGAGTGAGTCGTGTGGCACGCGTCCGATTGAGTGAGTGAGTGAGTGAGTGAGTGAGTGAGTGAGCACGCAGTGGATTGATTGGAGTGTGTGGCACGCGAGTGAGTGAGTGGTGAGTGGTGGTGGTCGGGGCGTCCGATTGGAGTGAGTGAGTGAGTGGTGGTGTGGCACGCTGCGTCCGATTGGTGAGTGAGTGAGTGAGTGGTGGCGCGGCGATTGATTGAGTGAGGAGGAGTGAGTCGGTGGCACGCGTCCGATTGAGTGAGTGAGTGAGTGAGTGAGTCGTGTGGCACGCGTCCGATTGAGTGAGTGAGTGAGTGAGTCGTGTGGCACGCGTCCGATTGAGTGAGTGAGTGAGTGAGTGCGTGTGGCACGCGTCCGATTGAGTGAGTGAGGAGTGAGTGAGTGAGTGAGTGAGTGAGTGAGTGAGTGAGTGGTGGCACGCGTCCGATTGGAGGAGTGAGTGAGTGAGTGAGTCGTGGCACGCGCGTCGATTGGTAGTGAGTGAGTGAGTGAGTGAGTGAGTGGTGGCACGCGTCCGATTGAGTGAGGTGAGTGAGTGAGTGAGTGAGTCGTGGCACGCGTCCGATTGAGTGAGTGTGAGTGGTGAGTGAGTGATTGTGGTGGTGAGTGAGTGGACGCGCGTCCGATTGATTGAGTGAGTGAGTGAGTCGTGTGGCACGCGTCCGAGTGAGTGAGGGTGTGAGTGAGTGAGTGAGTGAGTGAGTGGTGGCACGCGTCCGATTGGAGTGAGTGAGTGAGTGTGGTGGCACGCGCGTCCGATTGAGTGAGTTGAGTGAGTGAGTGATTGAGTGAGTGAGTGAGTGGTGGCACGCGTCCGATTGGTGAGTGAGTGAGTGAGTGAGTGAGTCGTGTGGCACGCGTCCGATTGAGTGAGTGAGTGAGTGAGTGAGTGAGTCGTGGTGGCACGCGGCGTCCGATTGAGTGAGTGAGTGAGTGAGTGAGTGAGCGTGGTGGGTGCGCCCGATTGAGTGAGTGAGTGAGTGAGTCGTGGTGGCACGCGTCCGATTGAGTGAGTGGTGAGTGAGTGGAGTGAGTGAGTGAGTCGTGTGGCACGCGTCCGATTGAGATTGGAGTGAGTGGTGGCACGCGTCCGAGTGAGTGAGTGAGTGAGTGAGTCGTGGTGGCACGCGTCCCGATTGAGTGAGTGAGTGAGTGAGTCGAGTGGTGGTGGCACGCGTCCATGAGTGGTGAGTCAGGTGCGTGGCACAGTGAGTGAGTGGAGTGAGTGAGTGGGCACGCGTCCGATTGGAGGAGTGAGTGAGTGAGTGAGTCGTGTGGCACGCGCCCGTCGATTGAGTGAGTGAGTGTGTGGCAGCGTCCGAGTGAGTGAGTGGAGTGAGTGAGTGGTGTGGCACGCGTCCGATTGGAGTGAGTGGAGTGAGTGAGTGAGTGTGCACGCGTCCGATTGATTGAGTGAGTGAGTGAGTGAGTCGTGGCACGCGTGTCCGATTGATTGAGTGAGTGAGTGAGTGAGTGGTGGCACGCGTCCGATTGATTGAGTGAGTGAGTGAGTGAGTGGTGGCACGCGTCCGATTGAGTGAGTGAGTGGTGAGTGGCACGGCACGCGTCCGAGTGAGTGGTGAGTCGTGTGGCACGCGTCCGATTGGTGAGTGAGTGGTGGAGTGAGTGAGTGAGTGAGTGAGTGGTGGCACGCGTCCGATTGATGTGAGTGAGTGAGTGAGTGAGTCGTGGTGGCACGCGTCCGATTGAGTGAGTGAGTCGTGTGGCACGCGTCCGATTGATTGTGAGTGAGTGAGTGTGAGTCGTGGTGCACGCGTCCGATTGATTGAGTGAGTGAGTGAGTCGTGTGGCACGCGTCCGATTGATTGAGTGAGTGAGTGAGTCGTGTGGCACGCGTCCGATTGGAGTGAGTGAGTGAGTGAGTGAGTGAGTCGTGTGGCACGCGTCCGATTGAGTGAGTGAGTGAGTGAGTGAGTCGTGTGGCACGCGTCCGATTGAGTGAGTGAGTGAGTGTGGCACGCGGCGTCCGATTGGTGTGAGTGAGTGAGTGAGTGGGTGGCGCGTCCGATCCGATTGAGTGAGTGAGTGAGTGAGTGAGTCGTGTGGCACGCGTCCGATTGAGTGAGTGAGTGAGTGAGTGAGTCGTGTGGCACGCGTCCGATTGAGTGAGTGAGTGAGTGAGTGAGTCGTGTGTGGCGCACGCGGTGGTGGTTGAGTGAGTGAGTGAGTGAGTGAGTGAGTCGTGTGGCGCGCATCCGATTGAGTGAGTGGTGAGTGAGTGAGTGAGTGGCACGCGTCCGATTGGAGTGAGTGAGTGAGTGAGTGGTGAGTGTGTGGCACGCGGTCCGATTGAGTGAGTGAGTGAGTGAGTGAGTGGCACGCGTCCGATTGAGTGAGTGAGTGAGTGAGTGTGGTGCGCGTCCGATTGCGTGAGTGATTGAGTGGTGGCACGCGCGTCCGATTGAGTGAGTGAGTGAGTCGTGTGGCACGCGTCCGATTGAGTGAGTGAGTGAGTGAGTGAGTGATGGCAGTGCGCGGGCACGCGTCCGATTGATGGAGTGAGTGAGTGAGTGAGTGAGTCGGGTGGTGGTGGCGTGTGACCCGATTGGAGTGAGTGAGGTGAGTGAGTGAGTGAGTGAGTCCGATTGTGGTGGTGAGTGAGTGACGCGTCGTCGATTGGTGAGTGAGAGTGAGTGAGTGAGTGAGTGAGTGGTGTGGTGGCACGCGCGTTGGAGTGATTGAGTGAGTGAGTGAGTGAGTGAGTCCGATTGAGTGGTGGTGGCACGCGTTGATTGAGTGGTGTGAGTGAGTGAGTGAGTGAGTGAGTCGTGTGGCACGCGTCCGATTGAGTGAGTGAGTGAGTGAGTGAGTGAGTCGTGTGGCACGCGTCCGATTGAGTGAGTGAGTGAGTGAGTGAGTGTGGCACGCGTCCGATTGAGAGTGGTGAGTGAGTGAGTCGTGGCACGCGCGTCCGATTGAGTGAGTGAGTGAGTGAGTGAGTGGTGTGGTGGCACGCGTCCGATTGAGTGAGTGAGTGAGTGAGTGAGTCGTGTGGCACGCGTCGTCCGATTGAGTGAGTGAGAGTGAGTGAGTGAGTGGTGGCACGCGTCCGATTGAGTGAGTGAGTGAGTGAGTGAGTCGGTGGCACGCGTCCGATTGAGTGAGTGTGAGTGAGTCGTGTGGCACGCGTCCGATGAGTGAGTGTGAGTGAGTGATTGTGAGTGAGTGAGTCGGTGTGCACGCGTCGTCCGATTGGTGTGAGTGAGTGAGTGAGTCGTGGTGGCACGCGTCCGATTGAGTGAGTGAGTGAGTGAGTGAGTGAGTCGTGTGGCACGCGTCCGATTGAGTGAGGAGTGAGTGAGTGAGTGAGTGTGGCACGCGGCGTCCGATTGAGTGAGTGAGTGAGTGAGTGAGTGTGTGGCACGCGCGGTCCGATTGAGTGAGTGGTGTGTGAGTGAGTGAGTCGTGGTGGCACGCGTCCGATTGAGTGGAGTGAGTGAGTGAGTGGTGGTGGCACGCGTCCGATTGAGTGAGTGAGTGAGTGTGGCGTCGTGGCACGCGTCCGATTGAGTGAGTGGTGAGTGAGTCGTGTGGTCACGCGCACGTCCGATTGATTGAGTGAGTGAGTGAGTGAGTGAGTCGTGGTGGCACGCGGCCCGATTGAGTGAGTGAGTGAGTGAGTCGTGTGGCACGCGTCCGATTGAGTGAGTGAGTGAGTGAGTGAGTGTGTGGCACGCACGCGTCCGATTGAGTGAGTGAGTGAGTGAGTGAGTGAGTGAGTGAGTGAGTGAGTGGTGGCACGCGGCGTCGATTGAGTGAGTGTGAGTGAGTGGTGTGACGCGTCCGATTGAGTGAGTGAGTGGAGTGAGTCGGTGGCACGCGTCCGATTGAGTGCGAGTGAGTGAGTGAGTGAGTCGTGGTGGCACGCGTCCGATTGAGTGAGTGAGTGAGTCGAGCCGTGGCACGCGTCCGATTGAGTGAGTGAGTGAGTGAGTCGATTGGTGGTGGCACGCGTCCGATTGATTGGAGTGAGTGAGTGAGTCGTGTGGCACGCGTCCGATTGATTGAGTGAGTGAGTGAGTCGTGTGGCACGCGCGATTGAGTTGAGTGAGTGAGTGAGTGAGTGGTGAGTGGGTGAGTGGTGAGTGGGCACGCGCGCGTCCGATTGAGTGAGTGAGTGGTGAGTGGTGTGGCACGCGTCCCGATTGATTGAGTGAGTGAGTGAGTGAGTCGTGAGTGCACGCGTCCGATTGGTGTGAGTGGAGTGAGTGAGTGAGTGAGTGAGTGAGTGAGTGAGTCGTGTGGCACGCGTCCGATTGAGTGAGTGAGTGAGTGAGTGAGTCGTGAGTGAGTGAGTGAGTGATGAGTAGTCGTGGCACGCGTCCGATTGAGTGAGAGTGAGTGAGTGAGTGAGTGAGTCGTGTGGCACGCGTCCGATTGATTGAGTGAGTGAGTGAGTGAGTCGTGGTGGGCACGCGCCCGATTGATTGGTGGCGAGTGAGTGAGTGAGTGAGTGGTGGCACGCGTCCGATTGAGTGTGAGTGAGTGAGTCGTGGTGGCACGCGTGGTCCGATTGAGTGGTGAGGCAGTGAGTGAGGAGTGAGTGGCACGCGGGTCCGATTGAGTGAGTGAGTGAGTGAGTGAGTGGTGGCATGTGGCACGCGCGTCCGATTGAGTGAGTGAGTGAGTGAGTCGTGGTGGACGTGATCCGAGTGAGTGAGTGAGTGAGTGAGTCGTGTGGCGCGCATCCGAGCGAGCGAGTGAGTGAGCCGTGTGGCGCGCATCCGAGCGAGCGAGTGAGTGAGCAGTGTGGCGTGCATCCGAGCGAGCGAGTGAGTGAGTGAGCGAGTGAGTGAGTCGTGTGGCGAGTGAGTGAGTGAGCGAGTGAGTGAGTCGTGTGGCGCGAATCCGAGTGAGTGAGTGAGCCGTGTGGCGTGCATCCGAGTGAGTGAGTGAGTGAGCCGTGTGGCGCGCATCCGAGTGAGTGAGCCGTGTGGCGCGCATCCGAGTGATTGAGCCGTGTGGCGCGCATCCGAGTGAGTGAGTGAGTGAGTGAGCAGTGTGGCGTGCATCCGAGCGAGTGAGTGAGCGTGTGGCGTGTGGCGCGATCCGAGCGAGAAGTGAGTGAGCCGTGGTGGCGCGCATCCGAGCGAGCGAGTGAGCGAGTGAGCGAGTGAGTGAGTGAGCGAGTGAGCTGTGTGGCGCGAATCCGAGTGAGTGAGTGAGTGAGCCGTGTGGCGCTAATCCGAGTGAGTGAGTGAGTGAGTGAGTGAGCCGTGTGGCGCGAATCCGAGTGAGCGAGTGAGTGAGTGAGTGAGTGAGTGAGCCAGCCGTGTGGCGCGAATCCGAGTGAGCGAGTGAGTGAGTGAGCGAGTGAGTGAGTGGTGTGGCGAGTGAGCGAGTGAGTGAGTGAGCGAGTGAGTGAGTGAGCGAGTGAGTGAGTCGTGTGGCGCGAATCCGAGTGAGTGAGTGAGTGAGCCGTGTGGCGCGCATCCGAGTGAGTGAGTCGTGTGGCGCTCATCCGAATGAGTGAGTCGTCTGGCGCGCATCCGAGTGAGTGAGTCATGTGATGCGTGTCCGCAGGAGTGTGTGCGGAGCCGAGCGCTGCGCTCCATCCTGGCCGTGCGTAAGGTGAGCAGGGAGGAGGCGGAGCGGGTGGTTGATGAGGTGTTTGACAACTGCTTCAGCGACCACGCCCCCTTCGGACGCATCCCACACAGCAAGAAGGACGCCCGGTTCGCCCACAGGGACTTTGAGAGCCGGGACCGTTACCACACAAACCTCTGAGGAGTAGCAGATGTCGTGTACTTGCCTTTCTCATTACTATAAACATTTGACAAGAAAAACATGATGTTCTTCAGATATTGATTGATTGTCTGAGAGGCGGGCTCCGGTTCCTCTGAGGATCTGAGACACGCGTGAGCCTGATGACCAGGCGCTTGCCTCTCGATGATGGTTTCAGCTCAAACACTGAAGAGTGAATGATATTTCCCTTGAGAGTCTGAAGGAGAGCGGCTGTTGCGTCACAGATCCACACGGTGGCACTGCTGCTCTTCATATCAGCTCCAGAACGAGCCATATTCAACATCTATGGAAGAACATACTTTTGACAGGAATTTTTCCTTATGGCATACATGTGATTTACAAAAGCCTGAATGTTTCTCTTTATGTCAGAAATGAATTTATTTTGAAGAGCCACATTTCTTTTGTCCTGCATTGAAACACAGAGTAACTGATAATGTGCAGTTTCTGAAACAATAAAAACATGAACATCAAAATAACATTATTATTATTATTATTAGTTGTAGATGATTGATTTCTGAGCTCATATTAATTGAGAGACTGTGGATTATTTGAACTAATTATTTGAAAAAATTCACACCACATGACCATTGAAAATGAAATTAGGGGCCAATTTTGTCTCAGTTGTTTTCATTCACACACACACACTCACTCTCACACACTCTCTCTCATGTTGTGTTTTCATGTTTTATGGGGACATTCCATAAGCGTAATGGTTTTTATACTGTACAAACCGTATTTTCTATCCCCCTACACTGCCCCTACCCTAAACCTACCCATCACACACATACACACACACACACTGCCCCTACCCCTAAACCTACATCCATCACACACACACACTACCCCTAAACCTACCCATCACACACACACACACACTGCCCCTACCCCTAAACCTACCCATCACACACACACACACACACCCTAAACTAAACCTACCCATCACACACACACACACACACTACCCCTAAACCTACCCATCACAGGAAACATTCTGCATTTTTACATTTTCAAAAAACATTACTTAGTATGATTTATAAGATGTTTTCCTCATGGGGACCAAAAAACAAGGATTTTAGATATTGCCATCTTTGTGGGGACACCAGGACGCTCACACACTCACTCACACACACTCACGCTCACTCGCTTACACACACACTCGCTTTCACGCTCACACACACTCGCTCACTCACTTACACACACGCGAGTGAGCGTGTGTAAGCGAGTGAGTGTGTGTGTAAGCGAGTGAGCGTGTGCAGTGTGGAGTGTAGTGAGCGAGCGTGTGTGTGTGAGAGCGTAAGCGAGTGAGCGTGTGTGTGTGAGCGTAAGCGAGTGAGCGTGTGTGTGGCGCGGCGGTGGCGTGGTGAGTGTGGCGTGTGTTTGCAGTGGCGTGAGTAGAGAAGTGAGCGTGGAGTGAAGTGGCGTGGTGAGTGTGAGTGAGTGTAAGCGTGTGGCGTGTAGCGAGTGTGGTGAGTGGTGGAGTGAGCGTGGTGTGAGCGTGAGCGTGAGTGAGCGAGTGAGCGTGTGTGTGTGGCGTGGCGGTGGCGTGTGTGCGGCGTGCGCGGTGGCGTGTGTGTGGCGTGGCGGTGGCGTGGTGAGCGTGGCGGTGAGCGTGGTGGAGTGAGTGTGGCGTGAGTGAGTGTGGCGAGTGGCGTGGTGAGTGTGGCGTGAGTGAGTGTGGTGAGTGTGGCGTGTGGCGAGTGAGCGTGAGTGAGTGTGAGCGTGAGTGAGTGTGAGCATGAGTGAGTGTAAGCGAGTGAGCGTGAGTGAGTGTGGAGCGTGAGTGAGTGTGTGGCGTGGTGAGTGTGAGCAGTGAGCGTGGCGTGGTAGTGTGGCGTGGCGAGTGGCGTGAGTAGTGAGTGTGGCGAGTGTGAGTGGCGAGTGAGCGTGTGGCGAGTGAGTGTGTGTGTGTGCGCGTAGTGAGTGTGTGTGTGGCGTAGCAAAGTGAGCGTGTGTGTGAGCGAGTGTGTGTGTGCAAGTGAGTGTGTGTGTGTGAGTGTAGCGAGTGAGTGTGTGTGTGTGTATGGCAGTGGCGTGAGTGAGTGAGTGAGTGGCGTGAGTGAGTGTGGCGAGTGAGTGTGTGTGTGTGAGCGTGAGCGAGTGAGCGTGTGTGTGTGAGCGAGTGTGTGTAAGCAAGTGTGTGTGTGTGTGTGAGTGTAAGCGAGTGAGTGTGTGTGTGTGAGTGTAAGCGTGTGAGTGAGCGTGAGTGAGTGTGAGCGTGAGTGAGTGTGTGAGCATGTAAGCGAGTGAGCGTGTGTTTTTTTCTCCATTCTGATCCTGAAGGAGTTTTGGTTCCTTGCCACCGTTGCCTCTGGCTTTTGGCTTGCTCAGTTGGGGACTCCTAAATCTCATCTATATTCCCGATCTGCCCGCATTGACACTATATGATACTGAAATGAGCTGGATAACATCACCGCTTCACCAGAACGGCTGTACAAATTCTGTTGCATTATTTTCCTGTTAACAATGTGAAGCTGCTCTGAAACAACTGGACTTGTTAAAAGCCCTGTATAAATAAAGGTGACTTGACTCTGACCAACAGAACCAGACTGAAGGGTCAGTGATGTGGATCTCTTCACAGAAGAGCCATGAGACGCGAGCACTTCCCTGAGCCCTGCGACTCTGAACACACGGTTCTCTGGCGGTCAGTGAAGGTCAGTCGTTTCTTCATCTGGAGCTCAAACATCTGCAGGTCTGTTAACAGAAGCTTCTGTGTGATCAGACAGTGAGGCGAGCGAGGCCTGACCTGCCGGCGCTGACCCGCACTGACCCGATACCAGCGGGAGGTTCATTAGCGGGGAGTCTGACCTCCACCATCATCAGCACATCTTCTCATTCTCATTAACAGCACAGATGTGACGGCAGGTCAAAGGTCACGGCTCTTGCTGCCTCTAATCAGGCCTTCAGTAATCAAGAGTCTCTAAAGTAAACACACTAATGACTCACTACAGAGACTACATCTCGAACATCTGACCTCAAAACAACAGAGAGAGAAGGGTTTGAAGAGTTTAAAACTTCAGATGGACGATAGATGGACGGATGGACGAATGAATAGATGGACGGATGAATAGATGGACGGATGGATAGATGGACGAATGAATAGATGGACGGATGGGTGGATAGATGGACGAATGAATAGATGGCGAATGAATAGATGGACGGATGGATAGATGGACGAATGAATAGATGGACGGATGGGTGGATAGATGGACGAATTAATAGATGGACGGATGAATAGATGGACGGATGGGTGGATAGATGGACGGATGGATAGATGGACGGATGAATAGATGGACGGATGAATAGATGGACGGATGGATAGATGGACGAATGAATAGATGGACGGATGGGTGGATAGATGGACGAATGAATAGATGGACGAATGAATAGATGGACGGATGGGTGGATAGATGGACGAATTAATAGATGGACGGATGGATAGATGGACGGATGGATAGATGGACGGATGAATAGATGGACGGATGAATAGATGGACGGATGGATAGATGGACGGATGGGTGGATAGATGGACGAATGAATAGATGGACGAATGAATAGATGGACGGATGGATAGATGGACGGATGGATAGATGGACGGATGGATAGATGGACGGATGGGTGGATAGATGGACGAATGAATAGATGGACGGATGGATAGATGGACGGATGGATAGATGGACGGATGGGTGGATAGATGGACGAATGAATAGATGGACGGATGGATAGATGGACGGATGAATAGATGGACGGATGGGTGGATAGATGGACGAATGAATAGATGGACGAATGAATAGATGGACGGATGGATAGATGGACGAATTAATAGATGGACGGATGGATAGATGGACGGGTGGATGTGTGTGAGCGTAAGCGAGTGAGCGTGTGTGTGAGCGTGAGCGAGTGAGCGTGTGTGTGTGAGCGTGTGAGCGAGTGAGCGTGTGTGTGTGAACGTGAGCGAGTGAGCGTGTGTGTGTGAGCGCAGTGAGTGTGTGGCGTGAGCGGTGGCGTGTGTGAGTAGCGTGGCGTGTGGAGCGTGAGTGAGTGAGCGTGAGTGAGTGTAAGCGTGTGCGAGTGAGCGAGTGAGTGAGTGTGAGCGTGAGTGAGTGAGTGCGAGTGAGCGTGAAGTGAGTGAGCGAGTGTGCGTGGTGAGCGTGAGTGAGTGAGGAGTGTGGTGAGTGCAGTGAGCGAGTGAGCGTGGCGTGGAGTGTGAGCGTGTGGCGCAGTGGGCGTGGTGGTGTGGAGGAGTGTGAGCGTGAGTGAGTGAGAGTGAGGCGTAGTGGAGAGTGGAGCGAGTGAGCGTGGAGTGTGTGGCGCAGTGGCGTGTAGCGAGTGAGCGTGAGTGAGTGATAGTGGATGGATGGATAGATGGACGAATGGATAGATGGACGAATGAATAGATGGACGAATGAATAGATGGACGGATGGATAGATGGACGAATGAATAGATGGACGGATGGATAGATGGACGAATGAATAGATGGACGGATGGATAGATGGACGGATGGATAGATGGACGAATGAATAGATGGACGGATGGATAGATGGACGAATGAATAGATGGACGGATGGATAGATGGACGGATGGATAGATGGACGGATGAATAGATGGACGGATGGATAGATGGATGGATGGATAGATGGATCGAATGAATAGATGGACTTGATGGATAGATGGATCGAATGAATAGATGGACGGATGAATAGATGGACGGATGGATAGATGGATCGAATGAATAGATGGATCGGATGGGTGGATAGATGGACGAATGAATAGATGGACTTATGAATAGATGGATCTGATGATGGATAGATGGACGGATGAATAGATGGACGGATGGATAGATGGACGGATGGGTGGATAGATGGACGAATGAATAGATGGACGGATGGATAGATGGACGAATGAATAGATGGACGGATGGATAGATGGACGGATGGATAGATGGACGAATGAATAGATGGACGGATGGATAGATGGACGAATGAATAGATGGACGGATGGATAGATGGACGGATGGATAGATGGACGTGATGAATGAATAGATGGATTGATGGATAGATGGACGAATGAATAGATGGACGGATGGATAGATGGACGGATGGATAGATGGACGGATGGATAGATGGACGAATGAATAGATGGACGGATGGATAGATGGACGGATGGATAGATGGACGGATGAATAGATGGACTGATGGATAGATGGATCGAATGAATAGATGGATGGATGATGAATAGATGGACTGGATGGATAGATGGATCTAATAAATAGATGGACTGATGGGTGGATAGATGGATCGAATGAATAGATGGACGAACGAATAGATGGACGGATGGATAGATGGACTGGATGAATAGATGGATCGGATGGATAGATGGATCTGATGGGTGGATAGATGGATCGAATGAATAGATGGATCGGATGGATAGATGGACCTCAATGAATAGATGGACTGGATGGATAGGATGGATCTGATGGATAGATGGACGAATGAATAGATGGACGGATGGATAGATGGACTTGATGGATAGATGGATCGGATGGATAGATGGATCGAATGACTAGATGGACGGATGGGTGGATAGATGGACGAATGAATAGATGGACGAATGAATAGATGGACGGATGGATAGATGGACGGATGGATAGATGGACGAATGAATAGATGGACGGATGGATAGATGGACGGATGGATAGATGGACGAATGAATAGATGGATGGATGGATAGATGGACGAATGAATAGATGGACGGATGGATAGATGGACGGATGGATAGATGGACGAATGAATAGATGGACGGATGGATAGATGGACGAATGAATAGATGGATGGATGAATAGATGGACGGATGGATAGATGGACGAATGAATAGATGGACGGATGGGTGGATAGATGGACGAATGAATAGATGGACGGATGGATAGATGGACGAATGAATAGATGGACGGATGGATAGATGGACGGATGGGTGGATAGATGGACGAATGAATAGATGGACGGATGGATAGATGGACGAATGAATAGATGGACGGATGGATAGATGGACGGATGGATAGATGGACGAATGAATAGATGGACGGATGGATAGATGGACGGATGGATAGATGGACGGATGGATAGATGGACGAATGACTAGATGGACGGATGGGTGGATAGATGGACGAATGAATAGATGGCCGAATGAATAGATGGACGGATGGATAGATGGACGAATGAATAGATGGACGGATAGGTGGATAGATGGACGAATGAATAGATGGCCGAATGAATAGATGAACGGATGGATAGATGGACGAATGAATAGATGGACGGATGGGTGGATGGACGAATGAATAGATGGACGGATGGGTGGATAGATGGACGGATGAATAGATGGACGGATGAATAGATGGACGGATGGGTGGATAGATGGACGGATGGATAGATGGACGGATGAATAGATGGACGGATGGATAGATGGACGAATGAAAAGATGGACGGATGGGTGGATAGATGGACGGATGAATAGATGGACGGATGGGGACGGATAGATAGACGATGGATGGACGGATGGATAGATGGACGGATGGATAGATGGACGGATGAATAGATGGACGGATGAATAGATGGACGGATGGGTGGATAGATGGACGGATGGGTGGATAGATGGACGAATGAATAGGGTGGATAGATGGACGAATGAATAGATGGATGAATGAATAGATGGACGGATGGATAGATGGACGGATGGATAGATGGATCGGGATGATGGATAGAATGATGGACGGATGGATAGATGGATTTGGATGGATAGATGGACGGATGGATAGATGGACGGATGAATAGATGGATCTGGATAGATGGATAGATGGATCGGATGGATAGATGGACGGATGGATAGATGGACGGATGGATAGATGGACGGATGAGATAGATGGACGGATGGATAGATGATGGTGGATAGATGGACGAATGAATAGATGGACGGATGAATAGATGGATAGATGGATAGATGGATAGATGGACAGATGGATAGATGGATAGATGATCAGATGAATAGATGGACAGATGGATCTGATGGATAGATGGACGATGAATAGATGGATCGGATGGATAGATGGACGGATGGATAGATGGATCGGATGGGTGGATAGATGGACGAATGAATAGATGGACGGATGGATAGGATGGATAGATGGATAATGAATGGATGAAATAGATGGATGATGGGTGATGGATGGACGGATGGATAGATGGATAGATGATGAATAGATGGACGGATGAATAGATGGATCGGATGGATAGATGGACTGATGGGTGGATAGATGGACTGGATGAATAGATGGATCTGATGGATAGATGGATAGGATGAGATGAATCGATGGATGAATAGATGGACGGATGAATAGATGGACGGATGGATGGATAGATGGACTGGATGAATAGATGGACGGATGAATAGATGGACGGATGAATAGATGGACGGATGAATAGATGGACGGATGAATAGATGGACGGATGATGAATAGATGGACTTGATGGATAGATGGACGGATGGATAGATGGACGGATGGATAGATGACGATGAATAGATGGACGGATGGATAGATGGACGGATGAATAGATGGACGGATGGGTGGATAGATGGACGGATGAATAGATGGACGGATGGGCGATGGATGGAATAGATGGGACGGATGAATAGATAGACGGATGGATATTGATGGACGGATGGATAGATGGACGGATGAATAGATGGACGGATGAATAGATGGATCTGATGGATAGATGGATTGATGATAGATGGATGATGGATAGATGGATCGGATGAATAGATGGATGGATGAATAGATGGATCTGAGATGGACGGATGGATAGATGGACGGATGGATAGATGGATCTGATGAATAGATGGATGGATGGATAGATGGATTGATGGAATATGATGGATGGATGGATAGATGGACGGATGAATAGATGGACGGATGGATAGATGGACGGATGGATAGATGGACGGATGGATAGATGGACGGATGAATAGATGGACGGGTGGATAGGATGGATCGAATGGATAGATGGATCGAATGAATAGATGGACGGATGGATAGATGGACGAATGAATAGATGGACGATGGATAGATGGATCGGATGAATAGATGGACGGATGGATAGATGGATGGATGGATGAATAGATGGACGATGATGGATAGATGGACGGATGGATAGATGGACGGATGGATAGATAGATGGACGGATGGATAGATGGACGGATGAATAGATGGACGGATGGTGGATAGATGGATGGATAGATGGACGAATGAATAGATGGACGAATGGATAGATGGACGAATGAATAGATGGACGGATGGATGGATAGATGGACGAATGAATGGATGGAGGATGGATAGATGGACGAATGAATAGATGGACGGATAGATGGAGGATGGATGGATATGGACGGATGAATAGATGGA
>CM031955.1:40138628-40210566 GCA_018749465.1 Paracanthobrama guichenoti | reverse complement strand
GCCTGTTGGTGCTAGAGGTCCCCAAACCACGCCCAATCGACAGGGCGTGGCCTAGTAGTATATATACGAAATTTCCAGCTCTCTAGGACCTAAGGGTGCAAAAATACAGGGGGGGGTGCACTTGAGGGGGTAAAATTCGTTTTTATCCCTATAACCTAACCTAACCCTAACCTAACCCTAACTTAACCCTAACCTAACCCTAACCTAACCTAACCTAACCTAACTCTAACCCAACCCACACCTAACCCTAGCCCTAGTGGCCTGAAACTGCAAAACTCAAGTCCCACCCACCCAAAACTCAAGTCCAACCCACCCCAAATTCTATGTCCACCCACCCAGGTCCCAACCAAGTCAAACACAAGTCCCACCCAACTCAAACACAAGTCCCACCCACCAAGTCCCACCAAATCAAGACACAAGTCCCACCCAACTCAAACACAAGTCCTACCCACCCAAGTCAAAACACAAGTTCCACCCAAGTCAAAACACAAGTTCCACCCAAGTCAAAACACAAGTCCCACCCAACTCAAACACAAGTCCAACCCAAATCAAAACACAAGTCACACCCAACTCAAACACAAGTCCCACCCAAGTCAAAACACAAGTCACACCCAACTCAAACACAAGTCACACCAACTCAAACACAAGTCCCACCCACCCAAATCAAAACACAAGTCCAACCACCAAAGTCCAACCCACCAAACTCAAAAAACAAGTCCCACCCAAGTCAAAACACAAGTCACACCCAAGTCAAAACACAAAACTACGAAAACTCAACCCTAGGGGTAGGGGTGCAATACCATATCTCAGTGCCTGTTGGTGCTAGAGGTCCCAAACCACGCCCAATCGACAGGGCGTGGCCTAATTAGTATATATACGAAATTTCAGCTCTCTAGGACCTAAGGGTGCAAAAATACAGGGGGGGTGCACTTGAGGGGGGGTGCAAAATTCGTTTTTATCCTATAACCTAACCTAACCTAACCTAACCTAACCCTAACCTAACCTAACCCTAACCCTAACCTAACCCTAACCCTAGCTAACCTAACCTAACCCTAACCCTAACACTAACCTAACCTAACCTTCAACTTTAACCTAGCCTAACCCTAACTAACCTAACCTAACTCCTAACCCTAACCCTAACCCTAACCCTAACCCTATCCTAACCTCCTAACTCCTAACCTTAATCCTAACCCTAACCTAACCTAACCTAACCTAGCCAACCTAACCAAGCTAGTCCTAACCTAACCTTAGTGGAAAACCACCAAGGCTCCACAAGTCCACACCCAACCCAAAACTCAGTCCAACTAACCCAAATTCTATGTCCCACCCACCCAGGTCCCAACCAAGTCAAACACAAGTCCCACCCAACTCAAACACAAGTCCCACCCACTAAGTCCCACCCAAACCCAAGACACAAGTCCCACCAACTCAAACACAAGTCCTACCCCCCAAGTCAAAACACAAGTTCCACTCAAGTCAAAACACAAGTTCCACCCAAGCCAAAACACAAGTCCACCAAGTTAAAACACAAGTCCACCCAACTCAAACACAAGTCCAACCAAATCAAAACACAAGTCACTAACCTAACCCAAAACACAACTCAAACACAAGTCCCACCCAAGTCAAAACACAAGTCACACCTAACTCAAACACAAGTCACACCCAACTCAAACACAAGTCCCACCCACCCAAATCAAAACACAAGTCCAACCCACCAAAGTCCAACCCACCAAACTCAAAAACAAGTCCCACCCAAGTCAAAACACAAGTCACACCCAAGTCAAAACACAAAACTGCGAAACTCAACCCTAGGGGTAGGGGTGCAATACCATATCTCAGTGCCTGTTGGTGCTGAGGTCCCAAACCATGCCCAATCGACAGGGCGTGGCCTAATTAGTATATATACGAAATTTCAGCTCTCTAGGACCTAAGGGTGCAAAAATACAGGGGGGGTGCACTTGAGGGGGGGTGCAAAATTCGTTTTTATCCCTATAACCCTAACCCTAACCTAACCCTAACCTAACCCTAACCCTAACCTAACCTAACACGGCTTCTTAATTTTAATTCTAACCTAACCTAAACTAACCTAACCAACCTAATTTCTTCTTCTTCTTAAGCCTGGGTCCTTTAAACACAAGTCAACTTCTAATTTCAACCCAACCTTTTTAACCCTAACCTAACACTAAGTCCCTAAACTCAAAAAACAATTTCACAGAGTCAAAACCTTAAAACTGCAGAAACTCAACCCTAGGGGTAGGGGGTGCAATACCATATCTCAGTGCCTGTTGGTGCTAGAGGTCCCAAACCACGCCCAATCGACAGGGCGTGGCCTAATTAGTATATATCACGAAATTTCAGCTCTCTAGGACCCTAAGGGTGCAAAAATACAGGGGGTGCACTTGAGGGGGGGTGCAAAATTCGTTTTTATCCCTATAACCTAACCCTAACCTAACCCTAACCCTAACCCTAACCCTAACCCTAACCCTAACCTAACCCTAACCCTAACCCTAACCTAACCTAACCTAACCCTAACCTAACCCTAGCCAAAAACTGCCAAACTCAAGTCCCACCACCACCCAAAACTCAAGTCCAACCCACCAAATCATTCTATGTCCCACCACCCAGGTCCCAACCAAGTCAAACACAAGTCACACCCAACTCAAACACAAGTCCCACCCACCAAGTCCCACCCAAATCAAGACCACAAGTGCCCACCTAAACCCAAACACAAGTCCTACCCACACCCAAGTCAAAACACAAGTTCCACCTAAGTCAAAACACAAGTTCCACCCAAGTCAAAACACAAGTCGTAATTAAGTTAAAACACAAGTCCCAGCCCAACTCAAACACAAGTCCAACCCAAATCAAAACACTAAGTCACACCCAACTCAAACACAAGTCCCACCCAAGTCAAAACACAAGTCACACCCAACTCAAACACAAGTCACACCCAACTCAAACACAAGTCCCACCCACCCAAATCAAAAACAAGCAAAAATCTAAACAAAGTCCAACCCACCAAAGTCCAACCCACCAAACTCAAAAAACAAGTCCCACCCAAGTCAAAACACAAGTCACACCCAAGTCAAAACACAAAACTGCGAAACTCAACCCTAGGGGTAGGGGTGCAATACCATATCTCAGTGCCTGTTGGTGCTAGAGGTCCCAAACCACGCCCTGCCTCGACGGGGCGTGGCCTAATTAGTATATATCAGAATTTCAGCTCTCTAGGACCTAAGGGTGCAAAAATACGGGGGTGCACTTGAGGGGGTGCAAAATCTGGATTTTTATCCTCCCTAACCCTAACCTAACCCCTAACCCTAACCTAACCTAACCTAACACTCAAACCTAACCCTAACCCTAACCTCAAACACTAAGTCCCCTACCCAACCTCAAAACACAAGTCCAACTAACCAAAGTCCAACCCCTAAACTCAAAAAAACAAGTCCCACCCAACTGCAAAACACAAGTCCTTTTAAGTCAAAACTCAAAAGTCCAAACTCAACCCTTATGTCCCACCCACCCAGGTCCCAATCAAGTCAAACCCACAAGTCCCACCCAACTCAAACACAAGTGCCCAATCCACCAAGTCCCACCCATGTCAAGACAATTAGTATATATACCTGAAATTTCAGCTCACTAAAACCTCACCCAACAAAAACACAAGTTCCACCCAAGGGGGTGCAAAATTGCTTTTAAACACAAGTAACACTAAGTTAAAACACAAGTCTAACCTAACTCAAACCAACCTAACCCTAATCCTAACACAAACCACACCCAACTCAAACACAAGTCCCACCAAGTCAAAACACAAGTCACACCTAACTCAAACACAAGTCACACCCAACTCAAACACAAGTCCCACCCACCCAAATCAAAACACAAGTCCAACCCTAAAGTCCAACCCACCAAACTCAAAAACAAGTCCCACCCAAGTCAAAACACAAGTCACACCCAAGTCAAAACACAAAACTAACCTTAAACTCAGCCCTAGGGGTAGGGGTGCTAATACCATATCTCAGTGCCTAACCCTGGTGCTAGCCCTAATCCCAAACCACGCCCAATCGACAACTAACCCTAACCCAAATATATAATACGAAATTTCAGCTCTCTAGGAAACCTAGGGTGCAAAAATACAGGGGGTGCACTTGAGGGTGTAGGTTCGTTTTATCCCTTTAAACTAACCTAGCCTAACCTAACCTAACCTAAACCTACACTCCTAACCCCAGTCTAACCTAAACCTACCTAAACCTAACTCTAGTCCCTAACCTGACCCTACCTAACCTAAGTCCCAACCTAACCTGACCAAAAACTAACCCTAGGACGCCCACAACCTCCTCAAACCTAACCCTAAAGTAACCACAACCCGCAAACCTCAAACTGAAACTCTACCTTTTCAGTGGGTGCAACTCATATCTCAGTGCCTGTTGGTGCTGGGGTCCCAAACCACGCACAATCGACAGGGCTTTGGCTAATTAGCCTATATATTTGAAATTTCAGCTCTCTAGGACCTAAGTTGAGAAAATACAGGATAACACTTGGCCTGTGCAAAATTAGGGCCCACAACTCTAACCTCAATTCTTCAGTCCCCTAACCCTAACCCTAACCCCTAACTCAAACACAAGTCCCACCTAAGTCAAAACACAAGTCACACCTAACTCAAACACAAGTCACACCCAACTCAAACACAAGTCCCACCCACCCAAATCAAAACACAAGTCCAACCCACCAAAGTCCAACCCACCAAACTCAAAAACAAGTCCCACCCAAGTCAAAACACAAGTCACACCCAAGTCAAAACACAAAACTCGAAACTCAACCCTAGGGGTAGGGGTGCAATACCATATCTCAGTGCCTGTTGGTGCTAGAGGTCCCAAACCATGCCCAATCGACAGGGCGTGGCCTAAGTACATATATACGAAATTTCAGCTCTCTAGGACCAAAGGGTGCAAAAATACAGGGGGTGCACTTGAGGGGGGGTGCAAAATTCGTTTTTATCCCTATAACCTAACCTAACCTAACCCTAACAAGTCAACCTAACCTAACACAAGTCCCTAACCCTAACCTAGTCACACCCTAACCCTAACCTAACCACAAACTCAACCACAACCCTAACCTCCAACCTAACTCTAAAAACACAAGTCCAACCCACCCAACACCAAAACCCAAACTAAACTAACAGTCACACCCAAGTCAAAACACAAACACCCAAGTCAAACACAACTACGAAACTCAACCTAACCCTAGGGGGTGCAATAAATCTCAGTGCCTGTTTAATCTAGAGGTCCCTAAACCAACCCAACTCAGGGCGTAATCCTAACCCTAATCCTAAATCCTAGCTCCTAGGACCTAACCCCAATTCAAAAACAAGTGCACTTAAGGGGGGGTGCAAAATTCGGTTATCCTAAAACCTACCCCGGAACCCACAACCCTAACTTTGACCTAACCTAACCTAACCTAACCCAACCCTCTTTAACCTAACCCGGACACAAACTAACCTAACCTAACCAACACAACACCCCCAGTCTCAAAACCTACCCAGGCACTCACAGCCCAACCCTGACCCTACCTTTAGGTGGTCCAACCAGGTCCCAAACTAAGTCCCGGACGCCCACAACCCTAAACTAAACCACAAGTTACCATATCTCAGTACCCACCCGCTGGGGTTTGAACCCTACCAAGACACAATGGGAACAACTCTGTCTCTTCACTGATGGGGTGGGGTTAGTACACATGGAGTGGCTTTGGCTCTCTGCCAAAATTCAAGTTGTGCTGGCTTAAAACACAAGTCCCAGTTGGGAGAAGGACAAGTCCCACATAACGGGCCTGGACCCAAGCCCAACCTCAAATTTTCAGTCCCCACAACCCTAACCCTAACCCAACTCAAACACAAGTCCCACCCAAGTCAAAACACAAGTCACACCCAACTCAAACACAAGTCACACCCAACTCAAACACAAGTCCCACCCACCCAAATCAAAACACAAGTCCAACCCACCAAAGTCCAACCCACCAAACTCAAAAAACAAGTCCCACCCAAGTCAAAACACAAGTCACACCCAAGTCAAAACACAAAACTGCGAAACTCAACCCTAGGGGTAGGGGGTGCAATACCATATCTCAGTGCCTGTTGGTGCTAGAGGTCCCAAACCATGCCCAATCGACAGGGCGTGGCCTAATTAGTATATATACGAAATTTCAGCTCTCTAGGACCTAAGGGTGCAAAAATACAGGGGGGGTGCACTTGAGGGGGGGTGCAAAAATTTTTTATCCCTTTTATCCCTATAACCTAACCTAACCCTAACCTAACCCTAACCTAACCCTAACCCTAACCCTAACCCTAACCCTAACCCTAACCCTAACCTAACCCTAACCCTAACCCTAACCCTAACCTATCCCTATAACCAACCCTAACCCTAACCCTAACCCTAGCCCTGGAAACTGCAAAACTCAACCCTAACCCTAGCCCTGGAAACTGCAAAACTCAACCCTTGAAATAGCCCTGAAAACTGCAAAACTCAACTCCCACCCACCCAAAACTCAAGTCCAACCCACCCAAATTCTAAGTACCACCCACCCAGGTCAGGTTGAAGAGGGACGGCATCCCGGCATTACCCGACCGTCTGCTAGCTGTCTCCTGTTACAGAAGTCAGATAAATCCCAACACATAGAGACTCTTTCACCTAGATATTATCACAGAGACTGTGTCTATTCCCCCGAATTAGTAAATACAAAAAAACATCAAGACCATTCAACAGTAAAAACTTAATTGATGTCCAACAAATAAACAACAGATATAATACAGATGATCAAATGATAAAGCTTGGGTTTCTGAATATTCGATCCCTTTCCCCAAAAGCACTTATTGTTAATGATATGATTACAGATAATAATCTAGATGTGCTGTGTTTGACAGAAACCTGGCTAAAACCTGACGACACATTACTTAAAATGAGTCCACTCCACAAGATTATTGTTATAAACACGAGCCGCGTCTGAAAGGTAAAGGGGGAGGGGTTGCTGTCATTTATAATAATATCTTCAGTATTACTCAGAAGTCTAGGTTCAAATATAATTCTCTTGAAATTTTGGTGCTTTATGTAGCATTATGTAGTATAATTGATAAATCCCGTTTGACATTTGTGCTGGCTACTGTATACAGGCCACCAGGGCACAATACAGACTTTATCAAAGAATTTGCTGACTTTCTATCAGAGTTAGTACTGGCTGCAGATAAAGTACTAATTATTGGTGATTTTAATATCCATGTAGATAATGAAAAAGACGCATTGGGATTAGCATTTAGAGACATTCTAAACTCTATTGGAGTAAGGCAACACATGTCAGGATCCACTCATCGCCTTAATCATACTCTAGACCTAATATTGTCACATGGAATAAATGTTGATACCGTTGAAATTCTGCAGCAGAGCGACGACATCTCAGATCATTACCTAGTATTATGTATACTTAATTTAGCTAAGGCTGCAAAGCCGTCCCTTCGCTTCAGATATGGCAGAACTATCACTGCCGCCACTAAAGATTGCTTTTTAAATAATCTTCCTCATCAGTTTCATCTTCTCAGCATCCCAGATAGCCTAGAGGAACTCGATTTTGCAACAGAAACTATTGACTCTCTTTTTTCCAGCACTTTAGACACAGTTGCTTCCTGGCGCTTAAAGAAGATTAAAGAAAATAGTCCAACGCCATGGTACAACGAGCACACCCGGGCCCTTAAAACAGCAGCCAGGAAAATGGAGCGCAGCTGGAAGAAAACAAAACTAGAGGTTTTTCGTAATTCATGGAAAGAGAGCATGATCGCATACAGAAAGGCCGTAAAAACTGCAAGATCTGCTTATTTCTCGACTCTCTTAGAAGAAAACAAACACAACCCTAGGCATTTATTTGATAATATAATTAGGATATGTCCACTTATTCAAAAACCTCAACTTGGTCCTACAGAATTAGTCAATTACAGGCCGATCTCAAATCTACCCTTTCTGTCAAAAATACTGGAAAAGGCAGTGTCTTCACAATTGTGCTCCTTTTTAGAAAGAAATGGTATCTGTGAGGATTTCCAGTCAGGATTTAGACCGTATCATAGTACTGAGACTGCTCTCATCAGAGTTACAAATGATTTACTCTTATCATCCAATCGTGGTTGTATCTCTCTATTAGTGTTACTCGATCTTAGCGCTGCATTCGATACTATCGACCACAACATTCTTTTGAATAGACTTGAAAATTATGTTGGCATTAGTGGAACTGCATTGGCATGGTTTAAATCATACTTATCTGACCGTTATCAGTTTGTAGCAGTAAATGAAGAGATGTCACACCGATCACAAGTTCAGTATGGAGTACTGCAGGGCTCAGTGCTAGGATCATTGCTCTTCACCCTGTATATGCTACCACTGGGAGATATCATTAGGAAGCATGGCGTTAGTTTTTATTGTTATGCCGATGATGCCCTGACGAAATTTACCAATTCACAAGATTAACGGAATGCATAGCTGATATAAAATATTGGATGTCTAGTAATTTCCTGCAACTTAATTCAGAAAAAAACTGCATTTTTAATTATTGGACAAAAAAAAAACTCTGCAAGTAGTAACCTAGAATACTGTCTAACACTCGATGGCTGCTCTGTCAAGTCCTCGTCGTCAGTTAGGAACCTGGGTGCGCTCTTTGATACCAATCTTTCATTTGAAAGCCACGTTTCTAACATCTGTAAAACTGCATTCTACCCTCTTAAAAATATATCTAAATTACGGCACATGCTTTCAATGCAAAATGCTGAACAGTTAATTCATGCGTTCATGACCTCAAGGCTAGATTAATGTAATACTTTACTGGGTGGTTGCCCTGCTCGCTTAATAAACAAACTCCAGCTGGTCCAAAACGCAGCAGCTCGAGCTCTTACTAGAACAAGGAAGTATGACCATATTAGCCCGGTTCTGTCAACACTGCACTGGCTCCCTATTAAACATCGTATACATTTTTAAATCTTGCTTATTACTTACAAAGCACTAAATGGTTTAGCTCCCCAGTACTTGAGCGAACTCTTAACACATTATACTCCATCACGTCTATTGCGGTCTCAAAACTCTGGCCAGTTGATAATACCTAGAATATCAAAATCAACTGCAAGTGGTCGATCCTTTTCCTATTTAGCGCCTAAACTCTGGAACTCTTCCTAGCATTGTTCGGGAAGCAGACACACTCTGTCAGTTTAAATCTAGACTAAAAACGCATTTCTTTACTATGGCTTACACATAAAACATTATCAATGTCTATTATTCAAATCAGTAAATGATTGTTAGGCTGCATTAACTTGGTCAGCCGGAACCGGGAACACTTCCCATAACACCTGATGTACTCGTTACATCATAAGAAGAATGGCATCTACGCTAATGTTAGTCTCTCTGTTTATCCCGAGGTTTACTGCAGTCAGCCGGATCCGGGCCGTATCCAGATCAGATGGTGGACCAGCGCCTGGACATGACCAACGCATCCCTGAAATGTCTGCAGAGAACATGTCAATTAAACTCCCCCCGTAAATGCTGCATCGACACGACATCCTCATTAAACCCGTCTTCGGCGTGACGACTCCAATCTTTCGAATAATCTTACGAATATCTATTGACCTAATATGAATTAAGACCTGCTATGTTGCCAGAATTATAATCATACACTGTTTGTTCGTCGGCCAGAGGAGAACTGGCACCCGACTGAGCCTGGTTTCTCCCAAGGTTTTTTTCTCCATTCTGACCCTGAAGGAGTTTTGGTTCCTTGCCACCGTTGCCTCTGGCTTTTGGCTTGCTCAGTTGGGGACTCCTAAATTTCATCTATATTACCGATCTGCCCGCATTGACACTATATGATACTTGAAATAAGCTGGATAACATCACCGTTTCACCAGAACGGCTGTACAAATTCTGTTGCATTATTTTCCTGTTAACAATGTGAAGCTGCTTTGAAACAATTGGACTTGTTAAAAGCGCTATATAAATAAAGGTGATTTGATTTGATTTGGAGAAGTGAAGGAAATGCACTCACTGTTTATTATTGCTATATAGACGTTATCTTGCACTTTCTATCTTGCTAGCCATTTCTGTATGCGATCATATTAAACCATGTGTTGCATTTTTCTATTCCCAATCCAGAAGAGAGAGAGACAGACACACACACAGACACACACACACACACACACACACACAGTTCACTTAAACAGTTTGTCTTAAATTGGAGTAACTTTAATAATCATTCCTCTATCAGTGTAAATTATGCAGTTATTTTACATTGATGACTTTATTAGATGTGTTTGAACAGTAATGTTAGTAGAGCTTCCTGAGATTAAAGTACTGTTTCATTTGTAGGTTTTATTATATTTATTTGACCATTTGTCTGTGTGTGTGTGTGTGTGTGTGTGTGTCTGTCTGTCTGTCTGTCTGTCTGTGTGTGTGTGTGTGTGTGTGTGTGTGTGTGTGTCTGTCTGTCTGTCTGTGTGTCTGTCTGTGTGTGTGTCTGTCTGTGTGTGTGTCTGTCTGTGTGTCTGTCTGTGTGTGTGTGTGTGTGTGTGTGTGTGTGTGTGTGTGTGTGTGTGTCTGTCTGTCTGTGTGTCTGTCTGTGTGTCTGTCTGTGTGTGTGTCTGTCTGTGTGTCTGTCTGTCTGTGTCTGTCTGTCTGTGTCTGTCTGTGTGTCTGTGTCTGTCTGTCTGTCTGTGTCTGTCTGTCTGTGTCTCATCTGTAAGGAGCGGTTTTACTGCTAAGACAAAAGCTGAGATCCAACGCCCTGCATTAAAACAATAAAACTCAATCTGAAGAGAAGATCTCACAGAGAAACTGTAGGACACCACCCTGACCAAAACCTTCTCCCCCTCTCTCCCTCATCCCCTCCCTTTCCCCCCTTCCCCTGATTCAAGTACATATGATTTATCTTGTGAATCTATTGTTTTATCTCTTTCATGTCTGGTGTCTTTTTAAAGGTCATAGTGCGATTGGTAAAATGGTCTCAGCTTCACTGAAGTCACTGGTAGGGTGAGAAAAATTTAAACATATGAGAATTGTGTTCTCCCTTTTTGAGTGGTCTCTCCAAAGATATCTGATCCTCTCCCCCAAACTAGGTGTTTGTGTTGCAAATATTTACAACCCTTTGTTCTGGTCTGGGTATTTAAGGAAGGGTGGCAGGTCTGCCATTGGGGAACATTCTGTAGACAGAACCCCCATGCAGTGTTGTGTCAGTGTCCTAGAGGCACTCTCACACACACACACACACACACACACACACACACACACACACACACACACACACACACACACACACACAGTATGTATTGTGCCAGATATGACTCTTTGAAACTATTTGCATATTACTTGGTAATTGTATTCTATATTTTTATGCTGAAAGTTGTGTACCATGGATTCATGTTTAATTATGATGTTTAAGTTCTGTCTGGCCAAAATAAATGTTAATCTTGATTTATTCTGTATCTTTCTGAAATAATTTTTTCTAGTAGTGTCGCATGAGGAGTTTGTAGGAGTTTCCGTAAATCTTTCTGTCAGGGCAGATTCATACCGAGGACCCCATGACCGGAGCATGGCGCTAAGCATGAGGGGCAATCTGATTTCTGACTGTCACTGTTATTAACAAGTTGCAGCTCTCGTGACTATTGCTAAAATTACACTTTCTGTTATGAGTAAACGTGCGACTCACTTAAAGGTAAAATAGTTCACTCTGCAATCCTCTGTAATATCAGAACTGACTAATTTGCGTCCGTGAGGTAATGTAATTATAATCGCAAGCATTATCCTCTGAGCGACTCTGGGTCCCATGGAGGAATGAGTATTTGAAATTAAGAGGTACTAAGAGAAATCAAAATTAATATGTAATCTAAATTAAAATCACAACTAAACTTATGATCAGCTGTTAAGTTACAAATGTAAGCAATGTAACAAAGTTACAAAGAATTGGGGTCAGATAAAATTATTCATGGAGTCAGATTTAAAATTCGATAACCATAAATTAAGTGAATTCAACAGAAATGCTGAAAAGGCTTACACGCAGAAGTCCTTCGACCAGGCCGTTAGATTCCGTTCTTGGGCTAACGGATGGACCTTACACATCACTCCGCCTATCAGCAGGATGTGTGGCGTACACACATTAATGGGTGTGTACGGGTGGAAATGGCGCACGGTTGTCTGATTGGTTAATCACGCGCAGTAGAGAGATCCGGCTCGAGTGTGATCGCCATTGTGGCCCTGTCAAACAGCACCTAGTAGGTGAGTACATTAAGTTTTATATATTGATTAATGGAAATGAGTCATCCATGTTTTTGTCTGCACTTAGATTTCTGTTGGCAGACGTTAAAAGATATATTTACACAGTCGAGCGCGAGTCTTGTCAAATTGTGTATAATTATTGTAATGCAAATCTTCCCTAACACAATCTTTGGGCAGTATACACTCCATTAGTCTACATTTTTAAACGTTTTAATAAAACAAAGTTAATGTAATATCTTAAACTTTTAATGTCTGACTTTTACTTGAACCTAGGTTAAATGTAGAATTGATAATTCTAATATTGATATATTGACTGTTACAGTACAATTTAACCTGTCAAGTTTAGCATATTAACTTAAGAGAATAATTAAACCTGTTTAAGGCTGGAATACCAGAATAAAAAACACAAAAAGGAATAAAAGAATCTTATCTTTACTACATTTTGTTTTGTTAGCATAATAGAGTAATATTTGGATTAAAAGTGAAAACTGCAGATTAATATGGAAACATTCAGAGGTATTTCAGCCTGCTCATGTAAAATAAGCTGTCATGTAAAACAGGAAATTAATTGTGCTTATTTATAATCATCGGTCAGCCTTAATGATACAGCAGCACATACAAACCCGATTCCAAAAATTTTGGGACATTGTACAAACTGTGAATAAAAAAGGAATGCAATAATTTACAAACCTCATAAACTTTTTATTCACAATAGAATATAGATAACATATCAAATGTTGAAAGTGAGACATTTTGAAATGTCATGCCAAATATTGGTTCATTTTGGATTTCATGAGAGCTACACTTTCCAAAAAAGTTGGGACAGGGAGCAATAAGAGGCTGGAAAAGTTAAATGTACATATAAGGAACATCTGGAGGACCAATTTACAACTTATTAGGTCAATTGACAACATGATTGGGTATAAAAAGAGCCTCTCAGAGTGGCAGTGTCTCTCAGAAGTCAAGATGGGCAGAGGATCACCAATTCCCCCAATGCTGCGGCCAAAAATACTGGAGCAATATCAGAAAGGAGTTTCTCAGAGAAACACTGCAAAGAGTTTGAAGTTCTCATCATCTACAGTGCATAATATCATCCAAAGATTCAGAGAATCTGGAACAATCTCTGTGCGTAAGGGTCAAGGCCGGAAAACCATACTGGATGCCCGTGATCTTCGGCCCTTAGACGGCACTGCATCACATACAGGAATGCTACTGTAATGGAAATCACAACATGGGCTCAGGAATACTTCCAGAAAACATTATCGGTGAACACAATCCACCGTGCCATTCGCCGTTGCCGGCTAAAACTCTACAGGTCAAAAAAGAAGCCATATCTAGACATGATCCAGAAGCGCAGGCGTTTTCTCTGGGCCAAGGCTCATTTAAAATGGACTGTAGCAAAGTGGAAAACTGTTCTGTGGTCAGACCAATCAAAATTTGAAGTTCTTTTTGGAAAACTTGGACGCCATGTCATCCGGACTAAAGAGGACAAGGACAACCCAAGTTGTTGTCAGTGCTCAGTTCAGAAGCCTGCATCTCTGATGGGATGGGGTTCATGAGTGCGTGTGGCATGGGCAGCTTACACATCTGGAAAGGCACCATCAATGCTGAAAGGGATATCCAAGTTCTAGAACAACATGTGCTCCCATCCAGACATCGTCTCTTTCAGGGAAGACCTTGCATTTTCCAACATGACAATGCCAGACCACACACTGCATCAATTACAACATCATGGCTGCGTAAAAGAAGGACCCGGGGACTGAAATGGCCAGCCTGCAGTCCAGATCTTTCACCCATAGAAAACATTTGGTGCATCATAAAGAGGAAAATGCCACAAAGAAGACCTAAGACAGTTGAGCAACTAGAAGCCTGTATTAGACAAGAATGGGACAACATTCCTATTCCTAAACTTGAGCAACTTGTCTCCTCAATCCCCAGACGTTTGCAGACTGTTAGAAAAAGAAGAGGGGATGTCCCAACTTTTTTGAGATGTGTTGATGCCATGAAATTTAAAATTAACTTATTTTTCCTTTAAAATTATACATTTTCTCAGTTTAAACATTTGATATGTCATCTATGTTGTATTCTGAATAAAATATTGAAATTTGAAACTTCCACATCATTGCATTCTGTTTTTATTCACAATTTGTACAGTCACAACTTTTTTGGAATTGGGTTTGTAGAATATCATCATGTTTTACTCATAATGGTGCAGATAAATCAGAAATAGGTTACTTTAGCATTGTGAAATAAGGTGGATAGGCACTGTATGGATGTGTATCATATTAGATTTATGTTTTTGCAAATATTTTTATGCTGTTTTTTTATTCAGTTTTTAAAATACCATACCCTGGATTAGATGAAATGGACAACGCAGACCTAAGCCTGTATGAGACGCAGAAGACCACATTAACCACACTGTGAGCAGCCGTATATCCACAGATTTAAAAGGTACACCAAATACTCTCAGCATCTGTCCTGTTAAGTAATGTCTTACTCTGTAGAGTACAGCATAATAGTACATTTGGAGACATGTATGACCACACTGGTGGTCATTCAGTGCGTCACGTGATAAACTGCCAAAGGAGGGCTATGCAATATCACGATTTTAGATCATGAATCATTATATTATATCCACGTTCTGCCTTTGTAGAGAGATCGTTGCTACAGGTTGCAGTTCTGGCACCTCCGTCCCAACATACTATCCATAACTGTTCATTTGCAATGTCACGTTATGGTCACATGACATTGCAAATCTCCGCCATCATGAAAGAATATGATTGCATGTGATTTAAAAGTCTTGTCAGTTAAACTTTATATTCATATGCTGATCTAACAGACGCTTCTTTGAGCACGTACACTTAAGGCCTGCGTGATGACTCCGATCTTCAATCAGATGGAACTGGACTAATATTCTGAATATTCCAATCTAATCTGACCTCTGACCTGTACTTTTGCTAGAATCATAATAATACACTGTTTGTTCATTGGCCAGAGGAGAACTGAGCGACTGAGCCTGGTTTCTCCCAAGGGTTTTTCTCCATTCTGTCACCCGAAGGAGTTTTGATTCTTGCTACTGTCACCTTGGTCGCCTTTGGCTTGCTCAGTTGGGGACACTAAATATTCAGCTATATCACTGATCCGCCCGCGTTGACACTATATGAGAACTGAAGAATATTCAGAATGAGAATATTTAGTTTATCCATTATTTATGTATGTGTATATACAGTTTAATTACACAATATAAAAATATCCTCCGTTTAAGAAATTCTGAGCTGAAAATATATCCATGTATTTCCAGGGTTTATGGCTGTTGTGAGCCAGCAGATGGTGCAGTTGTACATTCTCTGAGGTTTGGGCTCGTCCCAATGCCCACTCCTGTCGTCTTGGGAGCGTGAGCAGGCGACAGGAAGAAAATGTGCAAGACTGTACCCGTAACGCACACCAAATCCATACAGGCTCAGATGTTGTGCGTGTCCCAACAGGCAATCAAAAGGAAATATGTAATGGAAGTAGACGAGTGTTCAGGTGCAGAGAGCACAAGTGTGGTTATTGGGACCTCCCTTTGACACTATCAAGGGACGGATTCAGTACAGAGAAGCATAGGGACAATTACAGTTATAGTGCATTAACAAAAACTCACTGCTATGCACTGGTCAGTCTTCAGAAACTGAGTTTTTAAACTTCCTCGGCACACAGGCACCGATACTTTTTTACGCAATTGCAAAATTAGTTTACTGTAAACAATATATAGAAGAGTCAGGGGTTTGGTGAATGTAGTTTGAAGATTTGGTTTACTGTTGTGAGCGAATGGGTGAAGGTTTCCAGAAAGAGAAACTGTAAGTGTCCTGCAGATGGTGCTGTTCTATTATATTATGTATTAAGGCTCTGAAATAAACCCTTTATCTGTAGTGTCAGTCTCTCGAGGTTGACTTGCTGGCCTCCATTGCACACGCACAATTATACAAACCCTAAAAAAAGTTAATTTTATGAAGTATACTCAAGTAATGTTGAAGTGTATTTGTAAGTATACTTACTACATAAATATCAGTGTGCTATTTCAATACTACTTGGGACTAAATTGGCCCACGTTAAGTAACAGTAGTAAACTTTAAGTGCACAAATACGTTTCTCATTTGTACTACAAGTGAAATTATAAGTATACACTAGTAGTTTACTATTTTAATACAAAGTATTTTTTTAGTTTATGAAAGTACACTTTGAAGTATACTCTCATTAAACTATTAGTTTATACTGCAAATATACTTTAAGTGAACATAACACCATACTTCTAGTTTACTCTTTACATGGGTTAGGGTTAGAGATGCACTGTCCTGCAGTTTGATCAGGGTTGGAGCTAAACTCTGTAGCGCATTGGCCCTCCAGGGCAAGAAAGGCAACATTTTAAACCAAAAAGAGGAGAAAATTGCTAAATCACGACCCTTTGGAGCATCCACAAGGCGGCGCACCATCCATGAACCTACCTACACACCTGTAAGGAGGTCTGAATACTTTTAAACATTAGGGGTCACTGGTGCACCAGAATATGGGGTCTTTCCAAGTATTCACATATGGATGTACACACACACACACACACACACACACACAAATAAATGGATAAATAAAATCATCTCTAAACAAAACAGATATAGAGCAAAGGGAATATTATAATTATATATATATATATATATATAAAAATCTAGTGTCTGTTATTTTACTTTTTTTTCACTGCTGTGATAATGTTTATGAGTTAAAACCTGCTACAATTTTGCAAATGTTAGCAGAAAATCACATTATGATGGATGTATGATTCTTTAAAAGAATTATTGGAATTTTATTGGACAAAAAAGCTCCACAAGTAGTAACCTAGAATACTATCTAACACTCAATGGCTGCTCTGTTAAGTCCTCGTCGTCAGTGAGGAACCTGGGTGTGCTCTTTGATACCAATCTCTCATTTGAATGCCACGTTTCTAACATCTGTAAAACTGCATTCTACCATCTTAAAAATATATCTAAATTACGGCACATGCTTTCAATGCAAAATGCTGAACAGTTAATTCATGCGTTCATGAGCTCAAGGCTAGATTATTGTAATGCTCTACTGGGTGGTTGCCCTGCTCGCTTAATAAACAAACTCCAGCTGGTCCAAAACACAGCAACTCGAGCTCTTACTAGAACCAGGAAGTGTGACCATATTAGCCCGGTTCTGTCAACACTGCACTGGCTCCCTATTAAACATCGTATACATTTTTAAATCTTGCTTATTACTTACAAAGCACTAAATGGTTTAGCTCCCCAGTACTTGAGCGAGCTCTTAACGCATTATACTCCATCACGTCTATTGCGGTCTCAAAACTCTGGCCAGCTGATAATCCCTAGAATATCAAAATCAACTGCAGGCGGTCGATCCTTTTCCTATTTAGCGCCTAAACTCTGGAATAGTCTTCCTAGCATTGTTCGGGAAGCAGACACACTCTGTCAGTTTAAATCTAGACTAAAAACGCATCTCTTTACTATGGCTTACACATAAAACATTATCAATCTCTATTATTCAAATCAGTAAATGATTGTTAGGCTGCATTAACTAGGTCATCCGGAACCGGGAACACTTCCCATAACACCTGATGTACTCGTTACATCATAAGAAGAATGGCATCTATGCTAATGTTAGTCTCTTTGTTTATCCCGAGGTTTACTGCAGTCAGCCGGATCCGGATCAGATGGTGGATCTGCTCCTAGACAAGACCAACTCATCCCTTTAGTGTCAGCAGAGATTCAAGATTCAAGATTCAAGATTCAAGATTCAAGAGTTTTATTTGTCACATACACAGTTATATACAGAATATACAACCGGCAGTGAAATGTAAACAGGTCCGCTCCATGGACAGTGCAAATTCACAGTTAAAAACACAAGGAAGAAATTATAATAGAAATAGGATATAAAAAAAGTACTATCTATATATATATATATATATATATATATGTCTATATCTGTAGAATTATAAATAATCAAGTCAGAGAGAAAAAAAGGTAACAAATAAGGATAAAGTGGAATAAAATAATTGAAGTAGACTTTGCAGTGAGTAAACTGTAGACTTATAAATATGTGGTTAACAAATGTATAAGAGTATAATGTGCAAACAGGTTTATAACAGGCTGTTACACAGTAACAACGAGAACAGAAAGTGCAGTGCAATGTCAGTGTATCGATGTTTATCCTGAAGTGAAGTCACGTGATGTTAAGTTCAGGAGTCTGATGGCCTGGGGAAGAAGCTCCTCCTGAGTCTCTCAGTTTTGGCCATCAGGCTTGGAAGCGCTTACCAGATGGCAGCAGCGTGAAATGAGGGTTTGCAGGGTGATTAGAGTCCTTGATGATCTTGGTAGCTCTACCTTTGCAGCGTTTGGTGTAGGCGTCCTGCAGAGACGGGAGAGCTGACCCTGAGATACGCTCGGATAAGCGCACTACTCTTTGCAGGGCTTTGCGGTCATGACTGGTGCTGTTCCCATACCACGCTGTGATGCACTGAGTTAATACACTTTCTATCGCCCCTAAATAGAAAGTTTTCAGGATAGCTGGTGAAACCCTGAATTTCCTCAGCTGGCGCAGGTGGTACAGTCTTTGCCTGGCTTTTTCACCTGTGTCTGAATGTGAGCAGTCCAGGTCAGGTCCTCGGAGATGTTTACACCCAGGTACTTGAAGCTGCTCACTCTCTCTACTGGTGACCCGCTGATCATGAGGGGGAGTATGTCCGTTGCTGTCTCTTCCTGAAGTCCACAATCATTTCTTTGGTCTTGCCAACATTCAGAGAGAGACAGTTGTCCTGGCACCATGATGTTAGATGCTCCACCTCGTCCAAGTATGCCGTCTCATTGTTGTTGGAAATGAGGCCCAGGACAACAGTATCATCAGCAAATTTGATGATAGAGGTGGAGCTGTGTGTGGACAAACAGTCATGCGTGTAGAGAGAGTAGAGCAGGGGGCTCAGGACACAGCCCTGTGGAGCTCCCACACTCAGGGTGATGGAGGTGGAGGTGAACTGGCCTATTCTCACCACCTGAGGCCTGCCAGTGAGGAAGTCCTCAATCCAGTGGCAGAGAGAAGGATTCAGGCCGAGATCCAGGAGTTTGGAGGTTAGCTTGGTGGGAACTATGGTGTTAAAGGCTGAGCTATAGTCAATAAATAGCAGTCTTACGTAGTTCCCACTTTTGCTGTCGATGTGAGTGAGGGAGGAGTGGAGGACATGAGAGATGGCATCTTCAGTCGATCTATTGGGACGATAGGCAAACTGAAGAGGGTCCAAAGTGTCAGGAATGAAGGCGCAAATGGTGTTTTTAATGAGTCTCTCAAAGACCTTCATGACTATAGACGTGAGAGCCACTGGACGGTAGTCATTTAGGCAAGAGGGTTTACTGTTCTTAGGGACAGGGATGATGGTGGATTTTTTGAAGGAGGTGGGGACCACAGATGTAGCGAGGGACTCATTAAAGATAGATGTAAACAACCCGGCGAGCTGATCAGCACAGGACCGCAGAACACGACCTGAAATACCATCCGGCCCGGCAGCTTTCCTAACGTCCACACGCTTGAGTGCCCTCCGAACTTCATCCTCCGAGACAGAGATCACGTGATTGTTGCTGCTCTGAGTAATTTCCTCTAACGCGCCACTTGGCGGAGTCGCGTTGCCGCGGTTACAGTCAAAGCGAGCATAGAAAGAGTTTAACTCATTCACGAGCAACGGATCAGCGTTCGCCTCTGCAGAGGATTTAGATCCAAACGAGCAGATGGACCTCAGACCTTGCCACATGCGCCGCGAGTCGTTGAGTTGGAAATGAGACTCCACTCGGTCTTTATAACGGAGTTTTGCGGCTTTAACTGCTCGTCTGAGAGCATAGCAGGACGACCTGTATTCAGTCATATTCCCTGAATGGAGACCGGCGTTGTAAGCAGCAGTGCGTGCGTTCACTGCCGCGCGGATTGAATTGTCCACCCACGGTTTCTGATTTGAGAAGGACGTTATTGTTATTGTTTGCGTGGCTTGCTCTGTAAGCGTGTTGATGAAGCAAAGCGCCACGTCTGTGAACTCCGTGACCGTGACCGTGGAAGAGACCGTGTCACCTAGACTCTCCCCTGTGATGCCTCCTTCCCTTCCCTTTCCCTCTATACAGATAAAACAGACAAGGAAGATACTCGTGTAGAAATCATGCAGCTGAAATATGGAAAGAACAAAAACCAGGAATATTACCAAGGAAAGCTGAGGCAGAAAAAAGCAGCAGATCTCACCGATTACCTATAGTTCCTCAAACGTGTCAAGTCTAATATATAAATCTATAAGTAATCATATATAGTATAACTGGAGCCACAAATCGTCTGATGGGGGCCACTGTGGAGGTTAATGCAATACAGTCGAGCGGAAATGAAGGTCACAGAAACAAATGTTCTTTCATAAGTTACATGTGCTCAAGCAAAGAAAAAAAAAGCATCATCAGCGACCCTTGAAAAAGTCGTTCACTTTGCCTGCTGCTCAGTGTTCTCATTAGATAAGAGATACTGGTAAAACATAATTTTTCCATCTTAGAAACATTGCCAGACTACGACCCATGTTGTCTTTTGCTGTGCAACGCTCTACTGGCTGGGGTTTCAAAAGCTACACTAAATAAATTGCAGTTTGTGCAAGATTCAGCTGCTAGAATCCTGGCTAGGACCAGGACGAGGGTTCACATCATTCCTATCCTAGAGTCCTTGTACGGGCTCCTCGTCAGCTTTGGTGTTGATGTTAAAATTCTCGTGCTGACCCTTACAAAAAAGAAGTATACTTCAAGTTAATTTTATGAAGTATACTTAAGTAATGTTCAAGTATTTTTTTAGGTATACTTTATATAGTAAGTATACTAATAGAAACATTTCATGCACATAAAACTTGCTCCCATCATCTGAGCTAAACTCCCCATCAGACAGCCGGAGCAGGAGCAGGATCATAATGGGGTTTTTTACATTATGGATTAATGCACTAATGAAGAACACAAATATCTGAACTGGCCATATCATGATAATATGACACATAAGAACCAATGGCACTGTGTGTGTGTGTGTGTGTGTGTGTGTGGTACTGACATCAAACCTGGCACAACACATATTCATGCTGAATATCTGAGAATGTGAATGAGAGCGGAGGGGAAGATTTCAGCAAATAATCACTCAAATCTGGATCTGAGAATATAGTGCATTTAACTATCCAAATTCAGCAATGACTGCTTATATTTGTATGTCAAAAAAAGACACAAATGCCACTAAATTGTTGATATCTAGCTAAAGCTGAATGAGACGCTCCACTACAATCAGAGTTACAGTACAAATGTATTAAGTGGCTTTTGAACAGTTTCTGAGATGCTTTTAGACATTCTGATCCTTGCAATATCGATTGCTTACCCGCCGTCACGGACGCCAGCACTCTTTCACCAGCAGTGATGTGAGAAATCTCCGAATCCATTAGCACTTTAAGCATCTTCCATCTGAGAACAACTGTCCAGTATTGAGTCTGAGTGAAACATAACATTAACCCTAACGTGTTTAACCCTCAGAGGCCTTGATTCTCCTTATGTCCCCACATAAATCATCCTACAGAATTAGTCAATTACAGGCCGATCTCAAATCTACCCTTTCTGTCAAAAATACTGGAAAAGGCAGTGTCTTCACAATTATGCTCCTTTTTAGAAAGAAATGGCATCTGTGAGGATTTCATAGTACTGAATCTGCTCTCATTAGAGTTATTATGATTGGAGTCAATGGAGTTCATATAAATGTGATTTTCATCACGTAAAATAATCTAGTCTGTGGCTCATACAGTGCATCCAGACGTATTGATTTTTACATGTTCTGCTATTATATAAGTACTTATGCTCATTTGATTTTTCAAAATGATTCTAAAAATTATTTGAGTCTCTTTAGTTCATGTAATCAGATAACAAAGAAAATAATCAGCTTACACCTTCAAGATGATCACAGAAATATAGAACCCAATAAAAACTCAAGATTGCACAAATCTTACTGTTCTCTCTAGTGCTGCCATCTTTATGACAGAGATACAAGCTTCTAGGATTCTCCGGTGGGATTTGGCATCCATCGAGCGACACCTTGGAAAGGCTTAACAGAGCAACCAGGCTCCTGAAATCCTCTTAAAACACTCTAATGATTCCTGACGATTCTATTAATGCTGCACTCTTGCCGTTTCACTGCTGCCGGAGCCAATTTAACTGCAATCCACGGCCAGAAGACGCTGGCATGTTCCTGTCTTAGTGATGCCAGCTCACTGCCGTTTTCCAAAGAGAAACATCCAGCTTTTCTCTTGCATCTCTCTCTCAGCTCAGAAGTGCAGAGGAACCTCCAGCTCTCTCATCAGATCGGTTCATCTACTTCCCACACTTCCCATAACACCTGATGTACTCGTTACATCATAAGAAGAATGGCATCTACGCTAATGTTAGTCTCTCTGTTTATCCCGAGGTTTACTGCAGTCAGCCGGATCCGGGCCGTATCCAGATCAGATGGTGGACCTGCTCCGAGACACGAGCACAACTCATCCCTGAAGTGTCTGCAGAGACCCTGTCAACTAGACTCTCCCCTGTGAACGCCTCATCGACATGATGCAAGTTTTTTTTTCACAACAAAAGTAAAAAAAAAAAAAAAAAAATTGAAAACTTTGTCAAAATGATTCCCGTTCACATGGATCCACAGAAACGACTAAAACGCTGTATTATGCATGCCAGACAAGTAATTTGGCAATGTCACTTTATAAAGAAAGACTATGTGTCCACACACATATGCATTCAAATGCTTTTGCCTATAGACATGTGCACGCCGTAACCATTTTCATAGATTCACGTTTTTTGAAGTTTAAACGGAGATGATAACGGTTTCGTTTTCAAAACCCATTTTCAAAAACAAGCACTTTGAAACCTATTTTAAAGTTTGCGTTCTCAGGCAAAACACTGTTTATTCAGCCTATTCAGCTTTCCGTTAGTAGTAATTAAAGAGCCGCACAGCAGCTCGTGTTCTATGCAGAGATTAAAGGAATAATTCAACCAAAAGGCTAAATCTATAATAATTGACTCACCCTTACAGATCTATTTTTTCATTGAAACACAAATACAATGTTTCTGAAGAGTAAAATATCAAAGTTATATAAGTTGTGTGCTATATTTCAACTTTTATAAAGTCATAAATTAGCTCTTCTGTTCTACAAACAAGCAAATCGAACCACATAATAGAGGGTAAATAATGTCAGAAATTTTGGGGTGAACTAAAGGAAAGAAGAACCTTGTGAAGGAGAAACAGGGATAGATAGTGATGCTCTAGATGAGAGAGCGAGAGAGAGAGAGAGAGAGAGAGAGACACCCACAGAGAGACAGAGAGAGAGAGAGACACACCACACACACAGAGAGAGAGAGAGAGAGAGAGAGAGAGAGAAAAGAGAGAGAGAGAAAGAGAAGAGAGAGAGAGAGAGAGAGAGAGAGAGAGACCCACAGAGAGAGAGAGAGAGAGAGAGAGAGAGAAAGCTCAGGTGAGGCACATCATCACATCCAGATATGGAAAAAGCAAATAGCTTCACAGCAGGAAAAACAGCTGAGAGCAAACCATTCAACATATGACATGTTCCTGCTCCCGCAGAGCATAACAAATCAAATCTCCATCACATCAAGCCCTGGGCAGATTATATTATACACATGCATTATGATCCTGTAATAAGGGTCTCTGTCAGTATTCAGAGGAGAACGAGACAATAAGTTACAGAACATAACACCATGTGTGTTTTCCATACGCAGTCTCATCTGTCACTCTTTAGAATGACTGGGTTACTGATGATCTACTGAAATTTGTGTTAAATACAAACTAAACAATGGCAACAAAAAACATGTAAACACTTAGTTATCATTTTGAAGGTGTGTGTTGGTCCAGTGTAAAACACTGTGTCAGACGCTAAACACCCCATTATACGCCCGTCTCTGGCCTTCACTTACCCTTGTTTTGATAAACTGTGGCTGGCAACTTTTTGAAATACACACTTTTATGTTCTTCTGACAAACACCGCAAAGGGCTGTCACTGTGCGGGTATTTCCAAACAAACGATTCCCGATCAGGATAAGACATAAAAGTGGATTGCTGTGACTGAGTTTATGGGATGTCATTTCAGATGGTATATTCCATTCATTACCCTGGTATATCCATAGCTGAATATATGAGAGCTGTGTAAAGTGAATGTCTCCCTCACTGGTGTTCATCATATCTGAGTCTGGGATCTGAACTCAATTACAGCAGTTGGCATTGAGATATCTGCTTTGATGTAAAGTCTCACATCAGATGACTAATTATCAGAACTCAGCTTGCTGACAAGATCAGCACTGCGCACAGGACTGGGCTTTTGCTTAAACAGATGTCACTGTTTAGCTAAAAGCGAGAAGAACAGCAAAGTATGTGACTCAATGGATCTCAGCTCATAAACACATTGGATGCAGATGCGAAAGTGCAGTGCAGCATTTCATTTACAAACACTAAAACCTGAACGCAGCACAGACCTGAACGGTATTCTCTATGATTTCCTGAAATCTAGTCCAGCGATCAGTCAACAGCACATCCTGACAGATTGTGTGATCAGATCAAACATTACAGTAATTATCACCTTGTTAAGATTGCTTTATTATTTCAACAGAACAAAATAGAACTTGATTAAGTTTATTCTTAAACAGTTACCTCATTCTTCCCATCCAACTGAACAGTGGCGGCTGGTGCTAAAACACTTTGGGCGCCAGCAAACCAAATTAGTAAACCGCAGGACTGAATGTACTCATTTTTAAATAACCATTTAACAAGTGATATAATAATGTATCACTACTGCTTAACATTTAAAGCATGCCATAGAGTAGGGCTGAGCGATATATGGCCAAACAATCATATCTCTGTGTTTTTGGGCTGATTGGCGATGTACGGTATAATCTCAGTATTTGCTACATTTTTCTATTTTATTTTTATTTTTTAAATCTGCATTTAATATTGTCCTACAAACAGGGCCATGATTATGTGCAAAACAAGGGGGCAAATCACATTTTAACATTTTAACATTACAATATAAAAACAAAATCATGCTTTTTAAAGCAGAAGTTAAATTCAATAAACTAATAATGAAAGTAAATAAAAACAAAAGCACAGAATAATTATTAGGCTTTTGATTACCCTACAATATCACTACAGTTACTGCTATCATAAAAATACACTTACTTGAAGGTTTGAATTTCTACTTATGTCACCTTTTTTGACTTTTTTGGATTGATTGCTCCTGTCTTCGATTGCTCCTGTCTACCCTGTTTGCTGTTGCTGCTGTGCTCGCATGTGCTCTGCTCTGCTCTTTTGGGATTTTTATTTGATATAATTCTCTGTTGTTTAAACTGCTAATTATAACCTACTCATCTTCATATATTGTCTAACATTGCCTACCACATTAAATCTGACATCACTAGCTTTTAATCTAAATCACTATCACACATTAGCTTTTCGCTAGCCTGTTAGCTTGCCATCTCTGCACCCGGGTTTCCTGTTTTCTGAGTTCATTAAACAACTGTGGTGAGTTGGATTAGTAAATTGACTCCATCAAACAACTTTGGTAAATTGGATTAATCAACAAATATCATATGTCTTCTTCTCCAGTCATTGTCACTTGCACCGCATGTTTCATGTTTAGTGTATCTGTCTCCGCTGGCGAGCAGGGCTTCACATGTGATAAAATGTAAAGAGATAGTCAGGCTGACGGAGAAGATTTCAGAATTAGAGACACGCATCCAGATTTTATTTGAGAGTAGTGAGAATGTAACAGCTTTAGACACTGCTTTGGATGTGACTAGCTTAGTGAATGTTGTACATTGTTCAGTTCTGGCTGTAGAGCCCCGTGCAGCAGGGCAATTGGGTAACGGTGAGGTGGCATAGTCATGGATCAAAAAAACACTCTTCCGTTCCGATTAGAACATCAAACAGGTTCTCCCCACTCATGCACCCACTGAGAATCCTGTTAGAAGTGCCCTAGTTATTGGTGATTCTATTAATACAGAACGTGAAAATAGAGACACCAGCCACCATAGTCACATGTTTACCAGGAGCCAGAGCGCCTGACATCAAAGCAAATTTAAAAGTGCTGGCTAAAGCTAATCGTAAATTCTCTAAGATTATTATTCACATCGGCACTAATGATGTTCGACTTCGCCAGTCGGAGATCACCAAAATTAACATTAAAGAGGTGTGTGAACTCGCAAGTAACGATGGCAGATGCCGTTTTTGTTCTGGTCCGCTCCCTGTTAAAAGGAGTGATGAGATACTTAGCAGACTATCATCACTCAATGGCTGGTTGTCTAAGTGGTGTCCGCAAAATAACATAGGGTTCATAGACAATTGGAAAAGCTTTTGGGGCAGATCTGACCTGTTGAAGAGGGACAGCATCCATCCTTCTTGGAGTGGTGCTGCTCTTCTCTCTAGTAATTTGGCATATAGTCTTAGAGCTAAACCTTGACTAACTGGGGCCCAGGTCAGGAAGCAGACGGACTGGCTTACCCGACCGTCTGCTAGTTGTCTCCCGTTACAGAAGTCAGATAAATCCCAACACATAGAGACTCTTTCACCTAGATATTATCACATAGAGACTGTGTCTGTTCCCCGAATTAGTAAATATAAAAAACCATCAAGACCATTCAACAGTAAAAACTTAATTGATGTCCAACAAATAAACAACAGATATAATACAGATAATCAAATGATAAAGCTTGGGTTCCTGAATATTCGATCCCTTTCCCCAAAAGCACTTATTGTTAATGATATGATTACAAATAATAATCTAGATGTGCTGTGTTTGACAGAAACCTGGCTAAAACCTGACGACTACATTACTTTAAATGAGTCCACCCCACAAGATTATTGTTATAAACACGAGCCGCGTCTGAAAGGTAAAGGGGAGGGGTTGCTGTCATTTATAATAATATCTTCAGTATTACTCAGAAGTCTAGTTTCAAATATAATTCTTTTAAAGTTTTGGTGCTTTATGTAGCATTATGTAGTGTAATTGATAAATCCCGTTTGACATTTGTGCTGGCTACTGTATACAGGCCACCAGGGCACAATACAGACTTTATCAAAGAATTTGCTGACTTTCTATCAGAGTTAGTACTGGCTGCAGATAAAGTACTAATTGTTGGTGATTTTAATATCCATGTAGATAATGAAAAAGACGCATTGGGATTAGCATTTAGAGACATTCTAAACTCTATTGGAGTAAGGCAACACATGTCAGGACCCACTCATCGCCTTAATCATACTCTAGACCTAATATTGTCACATGGAATAAATGTTGATACCGTTGAAATTCTGCAGCAGAGTGACGACATCTCAGAGCATTACCTAGTATCATGTATACTTAATTTAGCTAAGGCTGCAAAGCCGTCCCCTCGCTTCAGATATGGCAGAACTATCACTGCCGCCACTAAAGATTCAGGATTCAAGATTCAAGATTCAAGAGTTTTATTTGTCACATACACAGTTATATACAGAATATACAACCGGCAGTGAAATGTAAACAGGTCCGCTCCATGGACAGTGCAAATTCACAGTTAAAACACAAGGAAGAAATTATAATAGAAATAGGATAAAAAGTACTAATATATCTATCTGTAGAATTATAAATAATCAAGTCAAGTAGAAGAAAAAAAAAGTAAAAAATAAGAATAAGAAGTGGAATAAAATAATTGAAGTAGACTGTGCAGTGAGTAAACTGTAGACTTATAAATATGTGGTTAACAAATGTATAAAGAGTATAATGTGCAAACAGGTTTATAACAGGTTGTTACACAGTAACAACGAGAACAGAAAGTGCAGTGCAATGTCAGTATGTCGATGTTTATCCAGAAGTGAAGTCACGTGACGTTAAGTTCAGGAGTCTGATGGCCTGGGGGAAGAAGCTTCTCCTGAGTCTCTCAGTTTTGGCCATCAGGCTTCGGAAGCGCTTACCAGATGGCAGCAGCGTGAAATGAGGGTTTGCAGGGTGATTAGAGTCCTTGATGATCTTGGTAGCTCTACCTTTGCAGCGTTTGGTGTAGACGTCCTGCAGAGACGGGAGAGCTGACCCTGAGATACGCTTGGATAAGCGCACGACTCTTTGCAGGGCTTTGCGGTCATGACTGGTGCTGTTCCCATACCACGCTGTGATGCACTGAGTTAAAACACTTTCTATCGCCCCTAAATAGAAAGTTTTCAGGATAGCTGGTGAAACCCTGAATTTCCTCAGCTGGCGCAGGTGGTACAGTCTTTGCCTGGCTTTTTTCACCTGTGTCTGAATGTGTGCAGTCCAGGTCAGGTCCTCGGTGATGTTTACTCCCAGGTACTTGAAGCTGCTCACTCTGGTGTTCATGGGGGTTTATGTCCGTTGCGGTCTCTTCCTGAAGTCCACAATCATTTCTTTGGTCTTGCCAACATTCAGAGAGAGACAGTTGTCCTGGCACCATGATGTTAGATGCTCCACCTCGTCCAAGTATGCCGTCTCATTGTTGTTGGAAATGAGGCCCAGGACAACAGTATCATCAGCAAATTTGATGATAGAGGTGGAGCTGTGTGTGGACAAACAGTCATGCGTGTAGAGCGAGTAGAGCAGGGGACTCAGGACACAGCCCTGTGGAGCTCCCACACTCAGGGAGATGGAGGTGGAGGTGGACTGGCCTATTCTCACCACCTGCGGCCTGCCAGTGAGGAAGTCCTTAATCCAGTGGCAGAGAGAAGGATTCAGGCCGAGATCCAGGAGTTTGGAGGTTAGCTTGATGGGAACTATGGTGTTAAAGGCTGAGCTATAGTCAATAAATAGCAGCCTTACATAGTTCCCACTTTTGCTGTCGATGTGAGTGAGGGAGGAGTGGAGGACATGAGAGATGGCATCTTCAGTCGATCTATTGGGATGATAGGCAAACTGAAGAGGGTCCAAAGTGTCAGGAATGAAGGTGCAAATGGTGTTTTTAATGAGTCTCTCAAAGACCTTCATGACTATAGACGTGAGAGCCACTGGACGATAGTCATTTAGGCAAGAGGGTTTACTGTTCTTAGGGACAGGGATGATGGTGGATTTTTTGAAGGAGGTGGAGACCACAGATGTAGCGAGGGACTCATTAAAGATAGATGTAAACAACCCGGCGAGCTGATCAGCACAGGACCGCAGAACACGACCTGAAATACCATCTGGCCAGGCAGCTTTCCTGATGTCCACACGCTTGAGTGCTCTCCGAACTTCATCCTCCGAGACAGAGATCACGTGATTGTTGCTGCTCTGAGTAATTTCCTCTAACACGCCACTTGGCGGAGTCGCGTTGCCGTGGTTACAGTCAAAGCGCGCGTAGAAAGAGTTTAACTCATTCACGAGCGACGGATCAGTGCTCACCTCTGCAGAGGATTTAGATCCAAACGAGCAGATGGACCTCAGACCTTGCCAAATGCGCCGCGAGTCGTTGAGTTGGAAATGAGACTCCACTCTGTCTTTGTAACGGAGTTTTGCGGCTTTAACTGCTCGTCTGAGAGCATAGCAGGACGATCTGTATTCATTCATATTCCCTGAAAGGAGACCGGCGTTGTAAGCGGCAGTGCGTGTGTTCACTGCAGCGCGGATTGAATTGTCCACCCACGGTTTCTGATTTGAGAAGGACATTATTGTTATTGTTTGCGTGGCTTGCTCTGTAAGCGTGTTGATGAAGCAAAGCGCCACTTCTGTGAACTCGCTTATGTAGCAGATTCCGTTCTGCTCATAAGAATTCACACAGTGGACGTTGGAATAACTTCAACCAGCAGCTTTATTGATCCTGCAACACATGAGACGCTTTATCAGAACGTCATCAACTAGCGCCAATCTCTTCCCGCGCTGCACACTCGTCAGCGTCCATTCGCGGTCTGAGGCTGACAGATCACAATTATATTTAACTATGTAATACAAATGGAAGAAAATAAAAAATACAAAAAATACAAAAATGTGTTGTGTATTCTTCACTCAACCATTACTATTTCACATACATCAACAATGATTGATAGGTAATGTTCACATGAATCTTCACACAAAACATGCATCCACAATGATGCTGCATAAATCAGTGTATAAAATATGAAATAGTAGAATGCGTGACATGGAAGAAAGCGCCAAAAAGAGATACAGAAATATGAAGAGTGCTCAAAATACATCATAGATCTGAACAATGTAAACTGACATCTTACAATTTGAACTCAGAGATTTAACATACCTGCAACACATGAGACGCTTTATCAGAACGTCATCAACTAGCGTAATCTCTCTTCCCGCGCTGCACACTGCGCATAAAAAATCATGCGTCAATGAGCACCATGTGCGTTAAACAAAACTCACAAAATTCACAGTACACGAAATACATATACACACACACAATAGATTCGCAACACATTTAGGCACACATTCAACAAACCCCAGACACATCAACACTATCAAACATAACATTAAACGGGAAGAGTGAAGAAGAGAAAATGCGTCTTGCCTCGTCAGCGTCCATTCGCGGTCTGAGGCTGACGCAACTCTCTCACTCGAATAGGTGTAAGGCGCAACTCTCAAAAGCGTCCCACCCGAACAAAAATAGTAGTCAACAGTTCCCACTAATGAAACATTTCATAAACTATATAAACATTTAATACGTAATATTAAATAAATTGTCTCCTATAAAAACTGTTTTGGGAAGTTCATCAAATAAACAAGACAGTTAACATCTCTCTTCCCAACTTGCTACATTCACCCCGCTGAACTTCACAAAACTAGTCCAATACTAGGTGACTAAATGACACTGAGGATGTGATCAAACTCTGATAAAAAAAAAAAAAAAACCCACTGTATCTTGACGCAACATACATGTTACCCAACTCACTGGGAGAGAGACAGAGGAAAGTTGGCCAGACTCTCAAATGTCTGCACGCAAAAGAGAAGTGCCATAAACACTACTTTGAAGATACTTAATGATCACCAACCATATTGTACCCCAGATTAATAATTCAGACAGAGAAACTCATGACTCCTACTTAAGATTTTGACCGTAGAAGGCTAAGTGAAGGGCGACGAAGCAAAGTATTCTGGGTCATAATTTGAATCAGTCTATTAACTGGTTTTACCAATCTGCCAGCTCTTGTGTTGACTGTGTGAGCCGTGTCAGATGAAGGCTGAACTAGCACTATAGGTACTCTGTCAGGTGGCATTGACTCATCCACTTGAGGTTCAAGTTCCTACAACATCCATATCACAAGGGTCAATTTCTGAACTCTGAACTCTTTCCTTACTCTCACTTCCACCATCTGTTCCATCAAGGAAATGCTCCGATCCTGCATCAAAACTTGGATCTTTGGTTTCCTCCACCATTAATGGACTCAGTGGACAAGCTGAAGAATTAACTGCTCCATCAAACTCATTATCATCCTGAAATGCACCTAAGGTAGCATCACTCATGGTCTCGTCAGTATCGCAGTCTGACTTGGAGTCATCGAAGGCCGGTTCTACACAGTCCTTTCTCTCATCAACAGGCAAGAAATTTGCTCGTAGCAACAAGTTCCTGTGAACCACCCTCTCCAGATTGGTCCTAGTGTTCCTGACGCGGTAAGTATGACATCTTTTATCCACAGATACTACAGCATGCAAAGTCGAGTCCCATTTGTCGGCTAGTTTCCGTCTCCCACGTTCTCCTTTGTTTGCAAGCAACACATAGTCTCCTTCTTCAATGTCTCTGCCTTTTACATCTTTGTTGTAATACTCAGTTTGTCGTTGTTGACTTGCAGTGTTGTTTGCCTGGGCAACTAACATAGCTTCTCTGAGGTTGTCCTTCATTTTCTTCACATACTGGTCATAATCCGTGACATTGTTATCCCGATCCACACTCTGGAACATCAAATCTACGGGTAATCTGGGAATCCGACCATACATGAGGAAAAATGGTGCAAACCCAGTTGACTCATGGGCTGTGCAATTGTAGGCAAACGTCAGTGTTTGAAGCATTTGCGGCCAGTACTGTTTGGCTCTAGGAGGTAGTGCTCTGATCATATTACCCAAGGTGCGATTGAACCTTTCAACTTGGCCATTGCCCATCGGGTGATATGCTGTGGTTCGGGACTTCTGTATGCCAGCAATCTGCAATAGCTCCTTGATCAATCTGCTTTCAAAGTTCGCTCCTTGGTCTGAATGAATTCGTTGTGGAAATCCATACACACAGAAGAACTTGTCCCATAATTGACGAGCTACTTGAGATGCTGACTGGTTCTTGCATGGGAACGCATATGCCATTTTTGTGAAGTGGTCCGTCACTACAAGTACGTCAATGCTCTTACCGGAAGAATCTTCAGCAGACCAGAAGTCTATACAGACTAACTCCAAAGGACTGACAGTTCGGATGCTTTCTAAAGGGCTCCCCTCCGGCTCAGGAGTTTTGCTGACCACACAACGCTGACAGCGTCTCACATAATTTCGAGTATCACTCTCTAACCCAACCCATGAAAATCTTTGTCGAGCCAAAGACAATGTTCTTCCTTGACCTTGATGGCGGCCTCATCGTGGATGCCGCGCAAGACTTCACTGACCAGTGCATCAGGGACTATGAACTGGTAACGTGTAAACTTAGTCACAGGATCTTTGCAGACACGGTACAGTATACCATTCAACAGCTTTAGTCTGTCCCATTGCTTCAACAATTTCAGTACCTTATGGGGTTCTTTTGCTCTTTCTCTCCGAGACGGCCTCTTGCCCCGACACACACATAAGGGAGAACTCTTGAAAGCACAAGGTCACCTTCTTGTTTCTCACGGAGCTCCTCCAGGAGTAGACAGGTAAGGGATTCTGACCAGCAGGCATCAACTGTTGGGATTCTTGAGCAAGCCAGGAAATAACTCTCCCCTCAGCTCCCGCATCCCACTTGGCATGAGCTTCGAAGATAGCAGAGACCTGATCAGAAGAAAATGGACATTGTTCCAATGTATCAACGCACTGACTATTTGTACTGAGCCTAAAGGAATCCTGTACTGCGTTTTCTCTTATCTGTTCAGACTGCTCAAGCAAAGGTTGTAAGGCTCTGCCACTAGTCTCTGACTCACATGACTCTGAACAAATGGCTGACGGCTCAAAGCGTCGGCAACCACATTCTTTGTGCCAGGAATGTACTTGATGTCAAATGTGTACGGGGCCAATTTAGCTACCCACCGTTGTTCGCACGCGTCGAGCTTTGGCTTTGTTAAAATGTAAGTCAATGGATTATTGTCCGTCCAGACTGTGAAGGGATGTCCCTTTAGCCAGTGGCTAAATTTATCACAGACCGACCATTTCAATGCCAGAAACTCAAGACGGTGTGCCGGGTAGTTGGATTGAGCTCGCGTTAGTGCCTTACTTGCAAAGGCAACGGGTCGTGCCTTGGACTCTCCTTCGGGAACTTGTGATAATACTGCCCCTATACCATCTAAGGAGGCGTCTGTAGAGAGGATAAGCGGTCGAGTGAAATCAGGGTGCGCCAACACTACAGAGTTCACAAGAGCTGACTTAAGCTGTTCAAAGGATAGGACACATTCTCTAGTCCAATCTGACGGGCTGAGTTTTCTGAAAACAGCGCGACCGTTAGAGTGACCCTTTTTCCCTTTGGCTGCAGCAGTCAACATGAAGAGTGGCTTAGCAATGCTGGAACAGTTGGGGATGAACCGTTGATAATACATGACCATTCCCAAGAATGACTTAATCTTTTTTGGGAAGGCGAAACTCCATCGTCCATCATGAGGTCTTTTCGGTGACTGCAGTAATGGCTGCAATTTTGTCAGGATCAGTCGCAACTCCATGCTCATTCACCACATGGCCAAGGAACCTGACATTCCGTCTCAGGAGGTAGCATTTCTTTGGTGCCAACTTCAACCCGTGGGCACTCAATCTCTCGAAAACCAACTCCAACCTCTCCAAAGCCTTTTGTTCATTTGGAGCTACCACCAGAAGATCATCCAAGTAACACAGAAGGGTAAGGAAGTTTTGGTCACCAAATATATTCATCATAAGCCGCATGAAACTCTTGGGGCTGTTGCAAAGTCCCTGGGGAAGGCGATTGAACTCATAAAGACCTAGAGGTGTGGTAAAGGCTGTAAGTTTCTTGTCTTCCTCACACATGGAGATGTTGTAGAAGCCAGATGTGAGGTCCATTGCACTGAACAAAGCATTCCCACCCAGAGCAGCAAGACAATCAGCTTGATGAGGAAGAGGGTGTGCGTCCTTTATAGTGCGCGAGTTTAGCCAGCGGTAATCAACGCAGATACGGAGGTCTCCACTCTTCTTCCACACGAGAACTAAGGAGAAGCCCATTCACTGCTGGATTTGCGAATGATGTCCCGCTCTTCCATCTCTGATAATACTTGTCGTAACTTCTGATAGTGCCCTGGTGGCACACGCCGATAAGGCAAACGGAAAGGTCGGTTGTCAGACAGATGGATGCGATGTACAAAGTCATTTGCTCTCCCACAGTCCAGCTTGTGCTTCGAGAAGACATGTTCATACTTCTGGACCAAGTGCAATAACTGACTTTTCCACTGAGGCGATACTTCACAAGAGTTGATGTCCAAGTCATTCAAACCCATCTTCTGCAGGATGTTATGGAAGTCTGGGGAGAGTGATCCGTCATGCATGGTTTGACTGTGGGCTGCAACAGTCTCGACGGGTTGTTCCGCATCCATTTCCAAATCTTCCAACGCCACACACGGAGAAACGTTGGCAATTTTAGAATTTTTCTTCAAGGTGATGGACTTATCATACGGATTGAGCATCCTAACTGGCACCCATCTGTCAGCAGTCATGGAAACCACCACACGTCCTACAATGACATCTTTTTATGAGTTGGTGACTTAGTTGGTTCAATCAACACCACACTACCTTCTGAAATAGGTGTTGTGGGAGGGAGCTTGGCCCACACTAAGTGCTCCTGCTTTGGCAGCAAAGTGACTGCTTGAACTAATTTGGCAGTACCAATGACGTCAGGCATCACATTGCCTTTCCATCTGTTAAGGCCAGAGAGTACATTAAGAAACTGTCCGATCTCGGCATCTTCTGTTGATTCAGGCCTATTCACGACACGCCAGTATGTGGGGTTCTGCTTAAGCTGACTCAAGATGAATTTGAGAACATTGGTGCCCAGTATCAACTCGTCCCTTTGTCCCGTAACAACCAACGTGGGTACACTGACTTCACACTCATACACTTTCATCTTCAGCTGGTACATACATTTTGGCACAACCTGAACTCCACCACATCCAACCAGCATAATATTGGCCTGCGACTCAAACTGATCCAGAGACAACCCAGCGTCCGATAAACGGGATTCTGCGACGTCGCTTATGGTGCAAGCCATAGAGCCACTATCAATCAAGGCTCTCAGAGGAACACTGTCATTGACTAAGACATTAGTATAGAAAAGGCTGTCAGCACGTGCTAACTGGGTCACATTTTGAAACAGAACCACATTTTCACTTGTCATTGACTTGCACGTTGACTCATATATGCTCGACGCATCATCATGGAGGGTTTGAACTTCCTCACCCACACTATCCCTCCCAGGTGCGGGTGAATCAGTTTCCCTGAATCTGAGGGCGGCTCTCAGAGCCTGCATTATTCTTAGGACAAGCCCTGCGCTGGTGACCAACTTCTAAGCAGATTAGACATCTTCTCTCTGACATGCAATGGGAATGAGTGGAATGAGTTCTCTCACCACAAACATGGCATCTGGATGGACGAGACCAGGAGGACATTTGCGGTCTATTTGAAGCAGCCTGCATATTAGATCGATCGAGCGCTCTTTCCAGCATGCTGAGCACTCGCTCTAATGACCCTGTGTCAGTCAAGGGTGTCTGTGGAGGCGCTATGACCATCTCAGGCTTAGTGGTCTGGGTACTAGGAATACATACCGCTGCGTTCACTGCAGTGTTGTCCATGGCACCAGTCACTGTGTGGTTGATGGAAGCAGTTGCCACTTGAATCGAACAGCCAGGAAGAGAGTGAGGGTGGGATTGTCTTATTCGCAGTACCCTTTGATGCTCATCGATGGCTTCTTGCACCTCTGCCGATGACCATTTACTGATAGGCTTGTACCTAAACACACTGGAAAGTTCAACATCAGGGCAATTCCTAATAAACATCATTGCAGTTTCTTGTGAAATGTTCTTCACTCGACTACCTTGTTTCTGCAGGTGATTATCAGCGACTTCGGCTGCATTATTGAGGCGGACCCAATAGTCAACAGGGCTTTCTTTGGCACATGGCAGTGTAGAGTAGAAGTCTGCCAGCGGAAGACAAGACTCTGGGCACTCACTAAAATAGCGCAAGAGTATTTTGTAAATGGTCTCAGGAGTTGTGACTATGTCAGTTGAGGAGTTACTTTTAAGCCCTACTTTGACAATGTTTTTAGCTCTGCCTAACAAATGATTCAGAACCTCGTTGTCATGCTCTGTTTTGGGCGATCGCACTTTTGTAAGTATACCTCCATTAACTCGATCCATTCATGAACGGTATGTTTGTCTGTACCATCACCACGGAAAATAGGGGGCTCCTTAATGTCAGATCGTACAATTAGGTTTAGTCTGGATAAATCAAGAGTTGTGCTTGCTGGCTCACTTTTAACTGTCTCTGGGGTGCTCTGATGCCTGGGGGAAGAAGGACTACGATCAGCTAAGAGCCGGTCCAATATACTATCGCCAATCTGGCTACCGAGCTCCTCAAGTAACTCTGTTATCTGCAAACGAGAATTGTCACTGATTGGGGCAGGTGCGGAAGATGAAACACCCCCCATTTGTGAAAGGTTTAAATTGAAATCACAAAATTGAACATTGTCCTTATGTCCCGCACTTCCATCTGGACTGATTAAACCTCTACCCCTTCCAAAGACTGGTGTAGACATATTATACAGCTTACCATCCATATTAATCACCTGTGTGAGATGAAACAACTTGATTCACTGTCTCAATTATTCAAAAGTCAATGTCTTTAATAATACCAGAGGATGTAACTGAAGAGAGGAAAGTTCATTAGCTGGCACTGGAAATCAAGACTTGATCCACAGCTTGACACCTGGCTGACGACTGCGGCTGGCTGAATCCAGGGAATCACAGCAACAGTTCCACGTAGACAGGTAACACCCGGTGATCGGCTGCGGCAGATCTGTTGAATCCAAGAAGGTCACGGCACCAGTTTTATGTAGCAGATTCCGTTCTGCTCATAAGAATTCACACAGTGGACGTTGGAATAACTTCAACCAGCAGCTTTATTGATCCTGCAACACACATGGCGCTTTATCAGAACGTCATCAACTAGCGCCAATCTCTTCCCGCGCTGCACACTCGTCAGCGTCCATTCGCGGTCTGAGGCTGACAGATCACAATTATATTTAACTATGTAATACAAATGGAAGAAAATAAAAAATACAAAAATGTGTTGTGTATTCTTCACTCAACCATTACTATTTCACATACATCAACAATGATTGATAGGTAATGTTCACATGAATCTTCACACAAAACATGCATCCACAATGATGCTGCATAAATCAGTGTATAAAATATGAAATAGTAGAATGCGTGACATGGAAGAAACGCCAAAAAGAGATACAGAAATATGAAGAGTGCTCAAAATACATCATAGATCTGAACAATGTAAACTGACATCTTACAATTTGAACTCAGAGATTTAACATACCTGCAACACATGAGGCGCTTTATCAGAACGTCATCAACTAGCGCCTAATCTCTTCCCGCGCTGCACACTGCGCATAAAAAATCATGCGTCAATGAGCACCATGTGCGTTAAACAAAACTCACAAAATTCACAGTACACGAAATACATATACACACACACAATAGATTCGCAACACATTTAGGCACACATTCAACAAACCCCAGACACATCAACACTATCAAACATAACATTAAACGGGAAGAGTGAAGAAGAGAAAAATGCGTCTTGCCTCGTCAGCGTCCATTCGCGGTCTGAGGCTGACGCGCAACTCATACCCGAATAGGTGTAAGGCGCAACTCTCAAAAGCGTCCCACCCGAACAAAAATAGTAGTCAACAGTTCCCACTAATGAAACATTTCATAAACTATATAAACATTTAATACGTAATATTAAATAAATTGTCTCCTATAAAAACTGTTTTGGGAAGTTCATCAAATAAACAAGACAGTTAACATCTCTCTTCCCAACTTGCTACACTTACGTCGGCTGAACTCGCTCGGAACATGTCCCAGTCGACGTCATCAAGAGCTGCCTGAAGCGCGGTCTCTGAGTGGGGCGACCAACGCTTAACTTCCCGCCTCACCGGGGGTTCCTGAACGAGCTTTTGTTTGTATACAGGAGTGAGGAAAATGGCAGCATGATCCGATTTGCCAAACACTGGAAGTGACTGCGCTTTATAGGCGTTCTTGAACGGAGAGTAGCAATGATCCAGCGTGTTTGCTCCTCGTGTAGGACAGGAGACGTGCTGGTGAAAGTTTGGCAGGACTTTCTTTAGGTTTGCTTTGTTAAAATCGCCCGCGACGATGAAAGCAGCATCGGGGTGTTTGTTTATGATGCCGCTGGCAACATCATGAAGGCCAGATAAAGCCAGCGCTGTGTCTGCCTGCGGTGGGATGTAAACAGCGGTCGCGACAACCGCAGAAAACTCCCTCGGCAGATAGAATGGGCGGCAAATGATTGTTAAATGTTCCAGATGAGGCGAGCAGGACCGCGAGAGAATGGTGATGTTCCTGGGAATCGCACCATTTCTTGTTGACCATGAAGCATACTCCACCGCCTTTGGATTTACCGGCCTCGGCTGTTCTGTCCATCCGAAAAACAGAGAAGTTCTCCGATGGCATCACAGCTGTGTCCGGGACCGCGGGCGTGAGCCATGTTTCGGACAAACAAAAGATGTTACAGTCTCTCATGTCCCGTTGAAAACTTATCCTGGCTCTAAGATCGTCCATCTTATTCTCCAAGGATTGAACATTTGCTAGAAGAATGCTCGGGAGAGGAGGACTGAATGCCCTTTTCCTCAGTCTGTTTCGAATTCCAGCGCGTTTCCCACGGTGTTTCTTGATTCTTCGCCGTTGACCCGTCTGTCCATTGTTCAACTCGGCGTTCCGAAGGATCTCAGATGGCCACAGAGTATTGGCGAAAGTGTCCTGAAACAGTCCAGTGTAGAGGTAACCAATGTCCAAAAGAGTTTTGTTGTCATAGTAGATCAATGCAGATGATAAGTTTGTAAAAATTGAGAGTAAAAGAAAGTAAAATAGTAAATAAAAGCACAGTCTTCGCGGAGCGACCTGAACGGCGACCGAACACGACGGCGCCATTTTGAGACATAAAGATTGCTTTTTAAATAATCTTCCTCATCAGTTTCATCTCCTCAGCATCCCAGATAGCCTAGAGGAACTCGATTTTGCAACAGAAACTATTGACTCTCTTTTTTCCAGCACTTTAGACACAGTTGCTCCCCGGCACTTAAAGAAGATTAAAGAAAATAGTCCAACGCCGTGGTACAACGAGCACACTCAGGCCCTTAAAACAGCAGCCAGAAAAATGGAGCGCAGCTGGAAGAAAACAAAACTAGAGGTTTTTCGTAATTCGTGGAAAGAGAGCATGATCACATACAGAAAGGCCGTAAAAACTGCTAGATCTGCTTATTTCTCGACTCTCTTAGAAGAAAACAAACACAACCCTAGGTATTTATTTGATACAGTGGCTAAGTTAACCAAAAATAAAGCTTCTACTTCTCATGGTTGTAAACAGCACATCAGTAATGACTTTATGAACTTCTTTACGTGTAAGATTGATAATATTAGGAAGAAAATTATAACCATGCAGCCGTCTACTACAGTATCACATCAGACAGAGCATTGTTGTGTCACTGAGGAAAAATTACATTCATTCACTGCTATAGGAGAGGAAGAATTGGCTAAACTCGTTAAATCATTTAAATCAACAAAATGTATGCTCGACCCTATACCGACTAGGCTATTAAAAGAGATGCTACCAGAGGTCATAGATCCTCTTCTTAATATCATTAACTCATCTTTGTCATTAGGATATGTACTGAAAACTTTTAAGTTGGCTATTATCAAACCACTTTAAAAAACCTCAACTTGATCCTACAGAATTAGTCAATTACAGGCCGATCTCAAATCTACCCTTTCTACGCTACGCTATCTACGCTAATGTTAGTCTCTCTGTTTATCCCGAGGTTTACTGCAGTCAGCCGGATCCGGACCGTATCCAGATCAGATTGTGGACCTGCGCCTGGACATGAGCAATGCATCCCTGAAGTGTCTGCAGAGAGCGTGTCAAATAAACTCCCCCCGTAAATGCCGCATCGACACAACATCCTCATTAAACCCATCTTCTGAGAGGAAACAAAATGGCGCCGCCGTGTTCAGTCGCCGTTCAGGTCGCTCCGCGAAGACTGTGCTTTTATTTATTATTTTATTCTCTTTTGCTCTCAATTTTTACAAAATTTATCATCTGCATTGATCTGCTATGACAGCAAAACACTTTTGGACATTGGTTACCGCTACACTGGACTGTTTCAGGACACTTTCACCAATTCTCTGTGGCCATCTGAGATTCTTCGGAACGCCGAGTTGAACAATGGCCAGAATCGACGGCAAAGAATCAAGAAACACCGCGGGAAACGTGCGGGGATCCGCAACAGACTGAGAAAAAGGGCATTCAACCCACCTCTCCCGAGCATCCTGCTCACAAATGTCCAATCCTTGGAGAATAAGATGGACGATCTTAGAGCCAGGATAAGTTTTCAACGGGACATGAGAGACTGTAACATCTATTGTTTGTCCGAAACATGGCTCACGCCTGTGGTCCCGGACACAGCTGTGACGCCGTTGCAGAACTTCTCTGTTTTTCGGATGGACAGAACAGCCGAGGCCGGTAAATCTAAAGAACATCACCATTCTCTCGCGATCCTGCTCGCCTCATCTGGAATATTTAACAATCATTTGCCGCCCATTCTATCTGCCGAGGGAGTTTTCCTCGGTCGCCGCCACTGCCCTTTACATTCCACCACAGGCAGACACAGGGCTGGCTTTATCTGGCCTTCATGATGTTACCAGCGGCTTCATAAACAAACACCCCGATGCTGCTTTCATCGTCGCGGGCGATTTTAACAAAGCAAACCTAAAGAAAGTCTTGCCAAACTTTCACCAGCATGTCTCCTGTCCTACACGAGGAGCAAACACACTGGATCATTGCTACTTTCCATTTAAGAACGCCTATAAAGCTCGGTCACTGCCAGCTTTTGGCAAATCAGACCATGCCGCCATTTTCCTCACACCTGAATACAGACAAAGGCTCGTTCAGGAACCCCCGGTGAGGCGGGAAGTTAAACGTTGGTCACCCCATTCAGAGACCGCGCTACAGGCAGCTCTTGATGACGTTGACTGGGACATGTTCCGGGCGAGTTCATCTGACGTCAGCGAGTTCATGGATGTGGCGCTTTGCTTCATCAACACGCTTACAGAGCAAGCCACACAAACAATAACAATAATGTCCTTCTCAAATCAGAAACCGTGGGTGGACAATTCAGTCCGCGCTGCAGTGAACACACGCACTGCCGCTTACAACGCCGGTCTCCTAACAGGGAATATGAATGACTACAGATCGTCCTGCTATGCTCTGCGGCGTGCAGTTAAAGCCGCAAAGCTCCGTTATAAGGATCGAGTGGAGTCTCATTTCCAACTCAACGACTCGCGGCGCATGTGGCAGGGACTGAGGACCATTAGTGCTTTTGGATCTAAATCCTCTGCAGAGGTGAGAGCTGATCCGTTGCTTGTGAACGAGTTAAACTCTTTCTACGCTCGCTTTGATTGTAATCGCGGCAGCGCGACTCCGCCAAGTGACGCGTCAGAGGGAATCACTCAGAGCAGCAACAACCACGTGATCTCTGTCTCGGAGGATGAAGTTCAGAGGGCACTCAAGCGTGTGGACGTCAGGAAAGCTGCCGGGCCGGATGGTATTTCAGGTCGTATTCTGCAGTCCTGTGCTGATCAGCTCGCCGGGTTGTTTACATCCATCTTTAATGAGTCCCTCGCTACATCTGTGGTCCCCACCTCCTTCAAAAAATCCACCATCATCCCTGTCCCTAAGAACAGTAAACCCTCTTGCCTAAATGACTATCGTGGCTCTCACGTCTACAGTCATGAAGGTCTTTGAGAGACTTCCCTCCCTCACTCACATCGACAGCAAAAGTGGGAACTACGTAAGGCTGCTATTTATTGACTATAGCTCAGCCTTTAACACCATAGTTCCCATTAAGCTAATCGCCAAACTCCTGGATCTCAGCCTGGAGCCTCCACCTCCATCTCCCTGAGTGTGGGAGCTCCACAGGGCTGTGTCCTGAGTCCCCTGCTCTACTCTCTCTACACGCATGACTGTTTGTCCACACACAGCTCCACCTCTATCATCAAATTTGCTGATGATACTGTTGTCCTGGGCCTCATTTCCAACAACAATGAGACGGCATACTTGGACGAGATGGAGCAACTAACATCATGGTGCCAGGACAACTGTCTCTCTCTGAATGTTGGCAAGACCAAAGAAATGATTGTGGACTTCAGGAAGAGACAGCAACGGACATACTCCCCCCTCATGATCAGCGGGTCACCAGTAGAGAGAGTGAGCAGCTTCAAGTACCTGGGTGTAAACATCTCCGAGGACTTGACCTGGACTGCTCACATTCAGACACAGGTGAAAAAAGCCAGGCAAAGACTGTACCACCTGCGCCAGCTGAGGAAATTCAGGGTTTCACCAGCTATCCTGAAAACTTTCTATTTAGGGGCGATAGAAAGTGTATTAACTCAGTGCATCACAGCGTGGTATGGGAACAGCACCAGTCATGACCGCAAAGCCCTGCAAAGAGTCGTGCGCTTATCCGAGCGTATCTCAGGGTCAGCTCTCCCGTCTCTGCAGGACGTCTACACCAAACGCTGCAAAGGTAGAGCTACTAAGATCATCAAGGACTCTAATCACCCTGCAAACCCTCATTTCACGCTGCTGCCATCTGGTAAGCGCTTCCGAAGCCTGATGGCCAAAACTGAGAGACTCAGGAGGAGCTTCTTCCCCCAGGCCATCAGACTCCTGAACTCAGTCACTTAACATCACGTGACTTCACTTCAGGATAAACATCGACATACTGACATTGCACTGCACTTTCTGTTCTCGTTGTTACTGTGTAACAACCTGTTATAAACCTGTTTGCACATTATACTTCTTTGTACATTTCTGTTAACCGCATATTTATAGGTCTACAGTTTACTCACTGCACAGTTTATTTCACTTATTTTATTCCATTTCTTTATTTTTTTTTTACTTTTTTTCTACTTGACTTGATTATTTATAATTCTACAGAGATATAATATATATATATATATATAGTACTTTTTTATTCTATTTCTATTATAATTTCCTCCTTGTGTTTTTAACTGTGAATTTCCATGGAGCGGACCGGTTTACATTTCACTACCGGTTGTATATTCTGTATATAACGGTGTATGTGACAAATAAAACTCTTGAATCTTCGGCGTGACGACTCCAATCTTTCAAATAATCTTACGAATATCTATTTACCTAATGTGAATTAAGACCTGCAATGTTGCCAGAATTATAATCATACACTGTTTGTTCGTCGGCCAGAGGAGAACTGGCACCCCGACTGAGCCTGGTTTCTCCCAAGGTTTTTTTCTCCATTCTGACCCTGAAGGAGTTTTGGTTCCTTGCCACCGTTGCCTCTGGCTTTTGGCTTGCTCAGTTGGGGACACCTAAATTTCAATGGAGAATATGTCTGTGAAATGTAAGTTATGCACTGAGGAAATTATTGTATGTCACTTCAGCCTAACGCTCTAACATGGAATTTTCTGTGTTTTCACTGTAATACGCTATTACGCATCTTCTGAATGAGTACAGAATCTCCTGATCAAAACACAGGAAAGAAGACGCAGAAAAACAAGCAATCGTATGTAAGCAGATGCATATGTAAAATAACGTGATTGTCAACATTAAACATCATATAAATCAAAACTATCTAATGTTACTGAATGAAATGTCACCCCAGGACGAATTCTAGGATTGAAGCATTGAGGTGTTGATGGACTCGATCTACTCCATCGGTGTTTAATCATCATTCTGAATCTGATCTGGATGTAGTCTTTGACAAAAACGTGATTTTTCTCAGCTTTTTTGTTCAAAATGTTGCTTTTTTGTTACTTACCCATATTCAAGTGTCGATAAAAAAGGAATGCATGAAGCTAGAATAAAAAAAAAATTGTTTAAAAGCAGAGGGTCTGCTCTTTTGTTTTGATAGATTGCATATATTGCAACAAAATATTCTATGGGCCATTACATTTTTGTGAAAATTATCAAAAACACTGGTGCTGGCTGGCAAAACGCTTTTGGAGAAAGAGTTAAAGATTATTAATAGTTATATTTGTTCCCACCAATCGCTGTACAAGTTAAGGTTACGCATGATGATGAAAGCATGTTAGTGAAACCCATAGAGAATGCATTGCAGAAAAAAACATTATTTGTATGGCGGTCTATGAGAACAGTCTAGGCGATTCTCAGCCAGAGTGAAATCACCCAAAAAGAGGCGGTACTCCACAGATGGGACTTGGTGTTGATTGGACTATATACCCAGAGGCGTAACTCTGTGGCTGAATGTGATTGAAAAATCTGTCCCTTTCACCCTTTGGTGGTGCATCGCCCTATCGCCCTAATGAAAAAAACGCCCCGCAACTGAATACTTGGCACAAAAAAAGCCATTAGTGGTCCATGCAGCATTTTAGTCACTCAGGACTTAAACCTAAATGATGAAACTGAAATAATGTTCAAATGTTTCAATCAATAAATCCAAAGGTTTGGCCATATTCCCACAGCATTGGCAACCTGCACTGCTTCCATAATGAGCCGAGTATCTGTGATGGAGAGAAGCTCTGGATCACGGATGAGAGAGAAACAAAGCTTTATGCGTCCGGATAAAAGATGTGCTCACTGTGAGTTCACGTTTCCTTGTTACGTCTGAAAATACTTCCAAAACATGCTGCTGAACTCTAGAAGACTTTTTTCTTGCTATGCCTATGAAGGATCAAGTATAATGATCTTGTCTCAAATCACCTTTCAAGGCAAGCTAAGGTGCTTTGACCATTTATGGGAAAACGTGGACATGCTAGAGCACTGATAGAGCACTTATGCTGGTTAAAGGTTAAGCCATGTAAATGCATAAGCAGTGTTCATGCAGGTTTTTGAAGAGAGTGCATGTGCATGGAAATAAGCTAAGGTGGGGAGAAATCTGCTTATTGACAGAACGGCATGTATACCCAGTATATAAAGACTACATCGCAAACAGTGCAGGAAAATATGAATGCCGCTTTGTGCATCTTGAGAAGTTTACTCACATGAACCGCCTTTTAACATACTCATTGCCTCAGTTTAATCACTCACTCTCTCTCACACATAACTAATGGTAACGATAGATACGGGGTCAGCCTATTCCTCCATTGCCAGTGCTACACATTACTCTTGTACCCTTAACCCTTAACTATTATCATATCCCAGTTGTACTTGGATTTGAAAATGACAGAGCCGGCATAAAAGCAATGACTTCAGTGAGCCTCAGATCAGCGACATATGAACTGTAAGTGCCACTTCACTGATTCTTCAGTGATAAAGTTTGTTACTGCCATTCCAACAAGATGTTTTTTGTCCCCCAAAAAACATTATTTATTTTTTCTTTAATCAATATTGAACTGTGGTTTCAACAATATGTTTTCATATTTTGCAGGACACAAATCTAAGAAATTAGTTTATATTTCTTTCATATTTTTCAGCTGAAGGGACAAATAATTGCATTTTATAAATCTTCAAAAGGGAAACACACACTCCAAGAAGCTGAATGTTCCTCTCAAAGACAGCCCGTTGTTTACTGACACACGCTAATGTCAATGAAATCCCAATAAAAGTTTTTCCCTCCTTCATGTTTCAACATAATTCAAACTAGAGAGACCAAATATTTTCAGGTTTTTCAGTCAAAGAGACCCAACTCATTGACAGATGCTGTAATACTCACTCTCTGGATAGACAGTCCAGACATTTTACACTAATGTTTTAAAGTACAGCACTGAAATGTTTAGATGTTTCACCACCCTCACTAATCGCTTCGATGTATTGAACACAGGAGACATGCTGACCACAGCACTGGCTAACAGGATTTAACTGATCGGTTTACTCTGGTTTTATTAACATAAATTGAGTTAGTTAATCACAGTAATAGACGCATGCATCGCCACACGTGTGGCCACAAAAGACTGCCAGCCATACTGTGTAAAAACCTCATGAAGGACAAAAATACCCACCATCAAATCTTCCCGTAAGCCTTTTAGAAGTTCAACCAGATTTATAAAGTGCAGAGTCTTCATAAACACCGCTCCTGTCCGCCAGGCCAGCAGGAAGTTCAGATCACGTCTTCTCCTGTCTAATAGATGAGAAACTCTGACTGGCCTTTGAATCCTCAGGAGAAAACATAAATAAAATAAACTACATCATAAAATCAATGTACACAGACGTGCAGTTAAAATAGGCATCAAACACACAGATAATACTCTATATAAACCCTGCAGAGCTGGATTAGGACTGTACAAGCCAGACCAAATGAAATGATTGAAACAGAGCAGCATCTAAAACACAGAAGCATCCGCTCAACAGTCTATCGGAGTGTGCTCTTGTTCCTGTACAGTGTGTGTGACGGCACATGGCTTCTCCTGATACACAACTACACCGCCGTTCAAAAGGTTTACGATTTTTTATGTTTTTAGAAGTCTCTTATGCTCACCAAGGCTGCATTCATTTTATTAAAAATACAAAAACAGTAATATTGTGAAATATTATTAAAATGTAAAATAACATTTGGTAACATTCTTACATTTGGTATTTTTGCAGAACTGAGAGACGACTGGCTTTGAAAGGGAGAGAAAGTCTTATGTCCCTGTCACGCTGTGTTTTGTTCATGTTCATGTCTTATTTTCAAGTTTATTTCAGTCATGTTTTTGTTTCCTGGTCATGTGATCCACTGTCATGTGATTCCCCTGTGTTCTTGTGTCATGTTGTCATTGGTTCATTGTTTGATCATTGTTCACAGGTGTCCATTGTCTAGTGATTAGTCCATGTGTATTTTAGCCATCATGTCCTGTAACCACTGTTGGTGAGTGTAAGTCAAGTCTGTTTATGAGGCAAGTTGTCGGTGGCTTTGTATTTGTTCATGCTGTAAATAAACTGCACTTGAGTACATCACTTCAAATTGCCTCCAGTGGACTGCTTGTTACAGTCAGAAGATTAAGGAACTGCTGGCAAATAAGTCAAGTCACCTTTATTTATATAGCGCTTTTAACAAGTCCAATTGTTTCAAAGCAGCTTCACATTGTTAACAGGAAAATAATGCAACAGAATTTGTACAGCCGTTCTGGTGAAATGGTGATGTTATCCAGCTAATTTCAAGTATCATATAGTGTCAATGCGGGCAGATCGGGAATATAGATGAGATTTAGGAGTCCCCAACTGAGCAAGCCAAAAGCCAGAGGCAACGGTGGCAAGGAACCAAAACTCCTTCAGGGCCAGAATGGAGAAAAAAACCTTAGGAGAAACCAGGCTCAGTCGGGGTGCCAGTTCTCCTCTGGCCGACGAACAATCAGTGTATGATTATAAATTCTGGCAACATTGCAGGTCTTAATTCATATTAGGCAAATAGATATTTGTAAGATTATTTGAAAGATTGGATCGTCACGCCGGAGACGGGTTTAATGAGGATGTCGTGTCGATGCAGTATTTACAGGAGGAGTTTATTTGACACGCTCTCTGCAGACACTTCAGGGATGAGTTGGTCATGTCCAGGCGCTGGTCCACCATCTGATCTGGATACGGCCCGGATCCGGCTGACCAGTAAACCTCGGGATAAACAGAGAGACTAGCGTTAGCGTAGATGGCATTCTTCTGATGATGTAACGAGTACATCAGGTGTTATGGGAAGTGTTCCCATAGGTCTCATAAGGTCATTATGAGTACTGCAATGCACTTTGGCAGAGGATGCTGAATGTATTTGTTTTACTGTACTGTAATTGATGGTGTATTGTATTGCAATTCCAAGTTCATTTTCAATTCTTTGGTATTTCAGCTTTTCTTCTCTACTGATTCTCATCTACTGCAAGCAGAGGTGGACGGTGGAAGTATTTTTACTCTGTTTAGTACGTTTTTCAAATGTCTGAACTTTCAAGTGTTTACTTCACAACATTCCAAAGCATAATGTCGTACCTTTTACTGCACTATATTTCATACTGAATTGCGTTTAATACTTAATTACATTAGAAATCTAGTACTTTCTTACTTTAAAACTTTGATTTATGAAATGTAGTGCAGTAAGATCTCGTTACAGTAGGGTACTGTAAATCAACTTTTCTTACTGTTGAATTTGACGGTATCTGCACCCCTCTGTTTGTGTATACTGTAATAGACATTGAGCTGTAAAATGGTTCCTGATTGCCAAGAGGAGGTTTTTGTAACTGTTTTGAATTGATCTCACTAGTTTATGTTGTAGTGTGTGTTTGAGGGCTTGTGTATTATCTGAGGGGGAAATGTTTTTTCAGCAAGATTGAACGGTTTTGAATGGAGAGCTTCATTTTGACCTGAAAATGGTAAGTATGGGGAATTGGGAGAAAAGTTATGGATTTGTGTTTGAGAAAAGGGGTATAATTTCAAGAAATGTATTTAAGCAATCGAGAAAAACGTAATCCTTTGTACTTTTATCTTTTGTTAGCTGAATGCATTTGTGTGTAAATCTATAAATGTAATGTAAGTGTAAAAGTTACTATTTTAGCAATGTAAAGCCTCTTTTGTGCTATGCCAATAAAGCTATTTGAATCTTGACTCTGTTTACATGAATACATGTCAAGACAAGCATTTTGACATAACTTTGTTTGTATTTGACAGTGCAATAAATGTGAAAAGTAACTCAATTTGAGTAATCTGGCTGTGACTGTGCTCTGTGAACTTGCACAGAACTCCATCTGTAGAACGGTGTGTGACTACCACGTTTAGTTGCCTTTAGCATTGCACACCCGAAGTCATGTTAAAACACCTGTCTTGGCACATAGGGATAAATGACTTCAGAGGCTAAAGTTCTATGATGAAACAACTGCAACATCACATGAGCATAATTGTGATAGACGATATTCAAAATCTTCATTGATTGTCAAATTTCTCACCCTTATACCAAGCTTTTGTGATACCTTGGATCACTTTCTTACATAGTTTCAGCCCCGTGGTCGAGGAAATGCATCCGGTACATCGTTCACTGTGATCAAAAACCCCCAAAGGTTAAACCGCTGCCATCTAGAGCAATAATTTAGCAGCTTCACATCCACATTTAAATGCCACTGTTATTGTGAATGACATTGATATGCTTTGGAAGACAAAGTGCTTAATCTTAGAAGCTGTTTTACAGAAACATCTGTCTACATAAATGAAAGCATGACGTGAAAGACTTCTCTCATCTGAGACTGAGATAAAGCATTTACATTCAGAACGGCTCATTCTATGTTTATTTAGTTCAATTTCCTTTCAAACTAAAAAAACTGCTGGGGCATAAAACACACAATAAGATCACAAATAAAGCCTCAGAGGAAACTGAATCTGGGTCATCTTCTGGAGTTTAGAAACAAATATAATATAATATTTGCACTGCATGGACCACATTATAGTAACAATCCAAAGAGCTGAAATTTAAATGATCTTTACTAGAACTTCTGTCTCAGCATCCTACTTGGAAAAGTGCAAAGAAAGCCCTCTTAAAGTCAGACTTCCTACTTGGAAACTGGTGCCTGTTTCAGAAAGGTGGTTAAGTGAAAACTCTGAGTATGTTAACCCTGAAATGAGGGAAACTCTAGGTTTTCTGCTTCAAAATGGGAGATATGTTAAACCTGAGAAAGCAGGGGAAATCAAGCCAGTCTCTGAAAGAGAGGTAACTTATATTCGCGGATCAAAAAACCTCTTCCGTTCTGATTAGAACATCAAACAGGTTCTCCCCACTCAGTGACGCACCCACTGAGAATCCTGTTGAAAGTGCCCTAGTTATTGGCGATTCTATTACACGGAACGTGAAAATAGAGACACCAGCCATCATAGTCACATGTTTGCCGGGAGCCAGAGCTCCTGACATCAAAGCAAATTTAAAAGTGCTGGCTAAAGCTAATCGTAATGATAAGTCAACTCAGAGTTCAAGGTTAAACTCAGAGTTGGTTGAACCTCCTTATTGAAACGCCCCCTGGTGTAGAAATCTACACAACTTTAACACAGCGATGTTGATTCATTAGACAGGTGTGTAAAACAGTGAGTTATCTTCTCTGTTGGGAATTATACACACAGGCTTATTTGAATGAAGCTTGTTTCTAAGTTAAAGGTGCGGTATGTAGGATTGAAATGGGTACTGCAGTCCAAATGTAAAATTTTGGAGAGCGTTGTTTCCCTCCCTGTCCTCCTCACACTCAACGCTCACACGGGTTGCCAGCTTGAGGACAACTCAAGCGAGCACAATTGATAATGAAAGCCACACTGTAAGTTGATTAGTTGATTTATCCATGTTTTTATTTGTTCTTGTTCATAGAGATTTTTGATGGCTGCTGAGGCTTTTTAGGGTAGAATCTGCGATCTCTGAACCAGTTTGTTCACTGGCTTCCATGGCTGCAATACTCTGTGTTTTCCACCAACTGGCAACCTGTGGTGTTGAAATACTATTGGGTAAACTGCCAGCGTGCAGTATCACAAAACAGACATTCCCACACAGAACACACATTTCAAAGCAGAACAACTGGCTGTAGTAGGGGAATTTAGCATGTTTCCTGCATATCTGAAAGCATATTATGGTATTATAGCAAACAGCATACAAGGAAACGTCTCGGGTTACTGTAACCCTTGTTCCCTGAGAAAGGGAACGAGACACTGCGTCTATGACACTTTGGGGGCACTCCCTAATTAATAGCGTCTCTGAAGCATGAATGAAATCACGTCCAATTCTGATTGGTGTTGCGTCATGACGTAGTATGTGACGGCATACACGGAAGTTACAAAAGGGAAGCCGGCACATATTACAAACAGCCTCGCGATGAAGCAAGCGCTCCAGGCGTGAGAAGGTGTGGCGACAAGACACAGTGTTTCGTTCCCTTTCTCAGGAAACAAGGGTTACAGTTGTAACCTGAGACGTTCCCTTTCGAGGGAACTCGAACTGCGTCTATGACGCTTTGGGGAACGAATACCCACTATGCCACACCGAGGCTAACGCCAACCCAGTGTGAAGCCGGAACCCGGGCACACTCAGGAGGTGAGCAATCTGGAGCCAGGCGTCGCAGTGAGATGCAGACTATAAAATCTTATGAAGGTGTGCGGGGTGGCCCACCCTGCCGCCTCAAAAATCTCGTGAAGCAGAACTCCAGAAGGGGGCAACAGAGTACGCCATGCCTCTGGTGGAATGTGCCCTCACGGCTATGGGTGAAGGCAAATTGCGCACCCAATAAGCTGCGGCTATAGCCTGGACGATCCAGTTGCTAATCGTCTGCTTAGATGCAGGCAGCCCTTTCTTAGGTAAGCCAAAGCACACCAACAGTTGATCTGACTTCCTCCACCACGCGGACTTCTCTAAGTAAATTGTCACATGGGGCGGAGGATGGAATTCCTAAAGAACCACTGACCGTGCCGTACTCAATGGCACCTTGGGCACATCATTTGTGGTCTTGGATGTAAGATGGCCTTAACTCCGCCAGAGGCAAACTCCAGGCAAGTTGGCGTAACCGCCAAGGCCTGAAGGTCCCCCACTCTCCTCAGAGAAGTGATAGCCAGGAGAAAGGCCAACTTAAGGGTCAGGTTCTTTGCCTCAACCGACTCCAGTGGTTCGAAGGGGGCCTCAGCCAACCCCTCGAGCACCACTGCCAGATCCCAGGTTGGAACTCTGGAGCGAGTCGCAGGCCTCATCCTCCGAGCCCCATTGAGGAAACGTAACACCAGAGGCCCATCACTCACAGGAGCGTGGAAAGCCCCAATGGCAGCCATGTACACCTTGAGTGTAGATGGCGGTAAAACTCGCAGAGAAGCGATTTTGGAGGAACTCCAGCACTGAAGCCACCGGCAGTTAACTGGGTCCACCTCACGCTCTCTACACCAAGTGGCAAACACATTCCACTTGAGGCTGTACAGTCTCCTCGTAGAAGGAGCCCTAGAGCTGAGTAAGGTCTCAATAACATCTGCTGACAGGCCAGCCTCTAGGTACTGGGCCCCCTCAGGGGCCAGACCCAGAGGTTCCACAGCTCTGGCCGGGGGTGGAATATTGTGCCCCCTGCCTGAGACAGCAGATCCCTCCTCAGAGGGACCTGCCACGGGGGACCTGCCAGCAGAGCCACGATGTCTGAGAACCATACTCGGGTCAGCCACCGGGGAGCTACTAAGAGAAGGCCGATGCCCTCCCGGCGGACCCGCTCCAGGAACTCCCGGGAGCAGAGTGATCGGGGGAAAAGCGTACAGACGCCGCCTCAGCCACGTCTGTACCATGGCAATGCGTGAGGGAAAACCACAGTGGACAGAGGGACATCTCTCGAGACGTGAACAGATCCACTTCCACTGGGCCGAACCTCTCGCACATGGCCTCCGCCACCTCGGGGAAGAAGGTGCCATTCCCCTGGCCTCAGCCCCTGCCTTGACAGGACGTCTGCTCCCTGGTTTTGATCTCCTAGGATATACATCACTCTGAGAGACGGCAGTTTCCCCTGGAACCACAGGAGGATCTGTTGTGCCAGTCTGCATAGAGGGACACCCCTGATGATTCAAATACGCGACTACCGACGTATTGTCGGAGCGTATCAGGACATGGCGGCCGCGGAGATCCGTAAGAAAGCTCCTCAGAGCCTTGAAAACCGCCAGCATCTCCAGGCAGTTTATGTGCCAGGAAGAATGCTGGGCTTCCCACAGACCTCTCACAAAGCGGCCGTCCATGACCGCGCCCCAACCAGTAAGGGAAGCGTCTGTTGAAACGGATTCCCAGCAACAAGACGCTCCCATTACTGGCCCTTGGGACAGAAACCAAGGTTTCTTCCATATAACTAGAGAACGAAGGCATCTGTGTGTTACCCTGATAATACGGAATGGCTTTCCCCTCGGGGAAACCCCCTTGGTCTTCAGCTACCACTGTAGGGGTCTCATGTGTAGCAGGCCAAAAGGTATTATGTTGGACGCTGCTGCCATGAGCCCCAGTATTCTCTGATACCGCTTCACAGTGAGGCTGTGGCCTAGTTTCACTCTGGAGACCATCGCCCGTATGGACTCGATATGCGCGGGAGACAGTTGTGCTGTGTGCGAACAGTTGTGCGATCTCAAATCTACCCTTTCTGTCAAAAATACTGGAAAAGGCAGTGTCTTCACAATTATGTTCCTTTTTAGAAAGAAATGGTATCTGTGAGGATTTCCAGTCAGGATTTAGACCACATCATAGTACTGAGACTGCTCTCATCAGAGTTACAAATGATTTACTCTTATCATCCGATCGTGGTTGTATCTCTCTATTAGTGTTACTCGATCTTAGCGCTGCATTCATTACTATTGACCACAACATTCTTTTGAATAGACTCGAAAATTATGTTGGCATTAGTGGAACTGCATTGGCATGTTTTAAATCATACTTATCTGACCGTTATCAGTTTGTAGCAGTAAATGAAGAGATGTCACACCGATCACAAGTTCAGAATGGAGTACCGCAGGGCTCAGTGCTAGGACCGTTGCTCTTCACCCTGTACATGCTACCACTGGGAGATATCATTAGGAAGCATGGCGTTAGTTTTCATTGTTATGCTGATGATACTCAGCTCTATATTTCTTCACGCTCTGATGAAACTTACCAATTCACAAGATTAACGGAATGCATAGCTGATATAAAACATTGGATGTCTAGTAATTTCTATTTAGCGCCTAAACTCTGGAACAGTCTTCCTAGCATTGTTCGGGAAGCAGACACACTCTGTCAGTTTAAATCTAGACTAAAAACGCATCTCTTTACTATGGCTTACACATAAAACATTATCAATTTCTATTATTCAAATCAGTAAATGATTGTTAGGCTGCATTAACTAGGTCAGCCGGAACCGGGAACACTTCCCATAACACCTGATGTACTCATTACATCATAAGAAGAATGTCATCTACGCTAATGTTAGTCTCTCTGTTTATCCCGAGGTTTACTGCAGTCAGCCGGATCCAGGCCGTATCCAGATCAGATGGTGGACCTGCGCCTGGACATGACCAACGCATTCCTGAAATGTCTGCAGAGAGCGTGCCAAATAAACTCCCCCCTTAAATGCCGCATCGACACGACATCCTCATTAAACCTGTCTTCGGCGTGACGACTCCAATCTTTCAAATAATCTTACGAATATCTATTTACCTAATATGAATTAAGACCTGCAATGTTGCCAGAATTATAATCATACACTGATTGTTCGTCGGCCAGAGGAGAACTGGCACCCAGACTGAGCCTTGTTTCTCCCAAGGTTTTTTTCTCCATTCTGGCCCTGAAGGAGTTTTGGTTCTTTACCACCGTTGCCTCTGGCTTTTGGCTTGCTCAGTTGGGGACACCTAAATCTCATCTACACTCACCTAAAGGATTATTAGGAACACCTGTTCAATTTCTCATTAATGCAATTATCTAATCAAACAATCACATGGCAGTTGCTTCAATGCATTTAGGGGTGTGGTCCTGGTCAAGACAATCTCCTGAACTCCAAACTGAATGTCAGAATGGGAAAGAAAGGTGATTTAAGCAATTTTGAGCGTGGCATGGTTGTTGGTGCCAGACGGGCCGGTCTGAGTATTTCACAATCTGCTCAGTTACTGGGATTTTCACGCATAACCATTTCTAGGGTTTACAAAGAATGGTGTGAAAAGGGAAAAACATCCAGTATGCAGCATTTATTTTCCTGTTAACAATGTGAAGCTGCTTTGAAACAACTAGACTTGTGAAAAGCGCTATATAAATAAAGGTGATTTGATTTGATTTGATTAATCGAAACTCGTTCTGGACCCCCTGAAGCGGCTGACCGGCAGGGAGCAGTCGAGGACGATTTTTGGTGTGCAGATGCGTTCGCTGCCCAGCCGCAGGTCTTATTAGAGGCGGCTGAAGCACCGTACGTGCGCAAGAAATAGATGTGGCCAGAAACGTCTTCGACGGCGGGAACACAGCATCGATTTCTTGAGTGTGCCGTGGAAAAGGCAACCTCGGTTGGAAGGGAAGGGACCGCTCTCCACGGAAGGGACTGCTCTCAGAAGCCCAGCCGCAGCTAGGACTTCTTCCCAGCCGCCTTCTTTGTCTGCAGGACGGTCCTCAGATCGACCTGCGGCGCCGAAGACTGCTGGCGAGCGCGCTGCCACTGTTGCCAAGCTCCCAGAGGAGGGGCTCGAGAAGCAACACTCTCTTTCTGCACCTGCCGGTGCGAGGAGCAGGTGGATTGGAGACGCGCGCTGAATAAGGCTTTCCCCATGACTTACACAACTCGTTGTGCAAGTCCGGGAAAAATGGCAAGCCCCGGCGAGATGGCTGAGCCCGACGCTTGAAAAAACGTTCGTCCAGTCTAGATGGTGGCTGCACTTCGTGTTTTTCCTGTGGCCAGTCGATGTTTAATCTGGCCACAGCGCGGGTCAGCACCTCTACCAGCTCCTCTTGAGCGGGTGCGTGAACCGACGAGCTCTCCATGCCACCCGCCTCGATACCCAGCGCTTCTAACTCCTCAGAGTCCGATAGCGCGAGTATCGGATTCTCCACCCCGTGGGAAGAAGCCGCAGCACTGGCTTCCACACGGGGAGGGAGAATATCGGAACTGTCAGAGGATGACAGGGAAGATGCCTCAGCAGTCCCATGTCTCCCTGACAGATCCATCTGCGAGCCCCACGATCTGCGTCGCCGCTCTGCCTCAACAGACGCGGGACCAGAGCCACAGGGCTCGCAAGGCTGGCCAGCCTCATCAAAAACTGCCAGCCGTGAGCGCAGCACCCGGAGCGGCAGTTTATCACATTTGCTGCTGCACGCCCAGGCACTGAACACATAAGAGATGTGTATTACGCTTTATTACGGGCACGGAGGAACAAAAATTAAATTAAATTGCTCGCGTTGACTTTCCATCTTATATATATATAGTTTTCCTACGGGACAAACAACACCAAATAGACAGACAGAAACAGCGCCTTGCTGAAGAGTGAAAGCTGTTTGTAATATGTGCCGGCTTCCCTTTTGTAACTTCCATGTATGCCATCACATACTACGTCATGATGCAACACCAATCAGAATTCGACGTGAGTTCATTCATGTTTCAGAGACGCTATTGCTTAGGGAGTGCCCCCAAAGTGTCATAGACGCAGTTCGAGTTCCCTCGAAAGGGAACTCTATTTTGTTATTCAGCACTGTAACATCTGCATGCTTGTAAATGTCATTGTGTTTTCAGCTGATTCACATTAGTTCAAACATCAGCTCTTTACTGCAGGATTACAGCAGCAGTGTCCACCCGTGCTCATGACCTTCACGCCAGGACCTGCTGGACGGGACAGAGATCTCATTTACTACCTGACATTTATTCAGATCCCGTCAGGCAAAGATACATAGACATACACATTCATAAGAGAAACTACAGAGAATTACAGAGCTAATCTGAGCTTGGCTCTGACGACAGCTGGCGAGGCAAATGGCCCGGAGTGCAAACATATAAGGCAATTAGATCACAATTAGCCACGACTCTCAGCATATGGAGACGGAGCGCGTGCAATATTTCTTCTCATAAAAGCCTGTGGGGAGAGTGACTCCGGTGAGACCACTTACCCTTCTGTACAATGAGGGAAAAATAACACTTAAAAATGTGTTATTTAAACATGAGCTTCCGTGAAACATTCCTCACATTTACTCTGCTGTTGGGAATGAATGAATTTTAAACCCATTTGAGCCCTACTGTTGAAACAAATCATGCACGTAAATTACAGTTTCACAGTTTACACATTTCTTGAAACCGTCACTCATTTTCTCAAAACCTCAAACACAAAAAACAACATTCAGAGAACATCTGACTCTTCTGGCAAAATCCAACAGTTGCCTCAAAACCATTTTATCTGTGCTCAAAATCACATCAGTCAATATCTAATCAGTACAAGTAATTCATTAGACATTAAATCAACAAATGGAAAACAGCATCCAGAGCACGGCACTAAGATCAAGTAAAATTTGTATTGAGACGTGTATTAGTTGAGTATTGAGTATTGTACTAGTATTGATGCCTTGGTAACTCTGGGTTTGGGCCAAATTCCGAGCTCGAAGCCCTCCACCCGGACAGCACGCCAAATGCGCATTTAAATTTATTCTTCATAAATTATATGTAAGTGTGAACTCGTGAAACTGTAGTTAAATGTTTTAAATTTGCCACTGTACTAAATAAAATAAATAATTAATAATGAATTAACCTTTTTTAATTAGTAACGGAGGCTCAACTGTCAATTTGAGATGTGAATCCGACGGAAGGAAGTAGTTCTGCACAAAAGAGGGTTTTTAAAGGCACTCTGTTGTTGTTTTTTCTTTATTTTCTCACTTTTTCCGTCGAACTGTAGTATAAATTAAATATCACACGTGTAGCTGTGAGTTATCGCTCTATATCAGCACGTTACGAAATCTTCAAAAGAATTCCAGGTGCAGTTTACTCGCAGCCAATAAGATTTCATGCAGCATTTTCATCGGTCAGTTGTGGAAGTCTATTCTGTTCAACACACATACACAGTGGCACAGGAATACTGATGTAACGTTACATCTGTGAAGAATTGTTTTCATCTGAGCATCACTTCCCTCAAGGTCATAAAATCAAAGACTTGCAGAGCCATTTCACACAGAAAACCATTCCTCACATCCTGACAACTGATCACTTCTTGAAAGTGAGACAGATTCAGATTAACATTCCTGCTGCCTGTTTGTTTCCATCTTGGAAAAATTATTGGAAATGTTATTCTCAAACACAATATGACATCAAACGAATTGTTGGCAGACATAAATGACAAGCCAGTCATTTAAATTAAATTATATTTGTCACAGAACATTTAGCTCACGAGTAAAGAGCCATTAAATGATTAATTGCTAGGTTTGTTCTCCCTGCTGAGCAATTAAGTGCAATTAAGATGCTAATATAGCCAATGGGTTGATAACATAGACATGTTTTCTGTGCTAAACAAGCATTTGAGGACGAAGACAAATCAAATCACTTGAGAGACTCCAGCAGCCTGACTGTTAGACAGACTCAAAGGTGATTTAACACGGAAGAAGCAGTGAAATTCTCGAATACTACAAGATTTCTATTTCAATAATATATATTTTCAATAAAAATGACAATATTTCAGCAACCAAACAATCAATCAATCAAACAAGGGGTTTTCCGGAGGGAAAGCGGAGAAAGCGTGGCTAAACCCCTTCAGAGAGAGAACAGAGAATAATAATGTACACTATGTAGTGTTGTGACGCCTGCCTTTACATGCACATGAACTTTAATGACATCCCATTCTTAATCCGTAGTGTTTAATATGGAGTTATATACATGAAGTGTGATTGGTCACTCCAGAGAACATGTTGTTGTGAATCTGACCCTCTTTTCAGTTTTCTTGACCCTCTTTTCCTTGTATTTTTGTTGTTTCCCCCTTTCATTTTTTTGTACTACATCTCTCACAATTCCAAGCAAACTACACTACCAAATCAAGTGCACTACATTACCCACATTCCTCTGGTTAAGGTCTATAAGTAGACCTCACTTCCTTCCTTTGTTTCCTTTGCATTGGTGAGCTGTGGGTGTTTGAATGGACACCCAACCATGTCCTTTGAGTCCTTTCCTTAGGATGCATTAAGTACGTTTGTTTTGTCAGTTGTATTGTTTGAATTTGTTTATTTGAATTGTTTGATTCTACTCAACATAAGAATCCTCGACATCCATCTAAACATCTCTATAACCAGAGGCCTATTAAACATAAACATAAAGTGTGTAAGTCTCCTCGCCTTCCGCTGTTAATTGCGTTCATTCCTGTTGCGTGTCCTCAATCAGTCTGGTAACCCAGCATGGAGTTTGAGGAGGAGGGCAGGGAAATCTCTCCAGTATTTAGAAATTGGACTGCAGTACCCATTTCAGCCACTAGCTGTCAATATTACATATTGCACCTTTAAAATATCCACTTTTGAATAACATGATGGTGAGTAAATAATGACAGCATTTTCATATCTGGCTCTGACCCAAATACACGGATTGATGTTAATTACACGCACCATTTAATTCTTGTGTGTTGTGACTGAATATGCAGAAAGATTCATATGGGTTAGAAATGATATGAGTGTGATGAAATGATGACAGAATTTATATTTATGGGTGAAGTAACCTTTTAATGAATTCTCCAAAATGTGTAGATAATGGCAGAAAACAAAGAATATCTTTCTTTTCTCTTGTTGCTGTCAATGAGAGGAAAAGACGCCAGACCAGGGCATGCTGGGAACACAGATGACGCAGAGCCACACATCACAGTTTATGGCTTCACATTTTATTTTAAAAGTATTTTTGTGACAGTAATACTTTGAAGTAGGTCAAACTAGTGAATGGGAACTAGTGAAAAACTACAAAATGCAATCAAAATCAAAGTTCTTATATGTTGAGCTATTGGTTAAACAGTTGAGTTAGACTAGTGCTACCTCATAAGAGATTATTATATAAATATTATTTACCTGGTACCTTTTAAAGAAGGACCACTCGGATCCTCTGAATCTCAGCGGTCAGTGACTGAATGGTGGACGAGCTGCAGGCAATGGAGATAAAAGAGAGTTTCATAAAAAAGCAGTTTCATTAGTGTGATAAATTCAGTTTAAGCGTGGACATTCTCAGCAGAAGGGAAAGTGACAGGTTGTCCCTTGTGAAGGTCATCCCCCCCTACTGAAAGAGAATCTGAAACACTATTTCCTGTGAGCGGTTATTAGTTGCTCTGTTTAGAAAATGCCATCTAAGCTTGTATCACTGTGTGGAGAGCTGATATAATAACTTGTGAAGTCCTGTGCAAATCGTGTCTCCTCAGAAAGCTCTTCGATGTCATTGTCATCAACATCCAGCGGCTCCCAGGAAAACACAAGACGCCACTGCATACGACTGTGTTCTGCCTGGACAGAGAACTGAAGTAGAACCTTTCTGCCTTTCTGAAGGCTCTTTATAAACATGCCATTTAGCACAGATTTAACCCCCAGGGGCTCGCCTTTTTCTTATCAGTGCGAAAGAGACTCAAAATACCATTTGGTCAGACAAGTGTTATACATCATTCAAAACTGTTAAGTGACTACTTTATTTGTGTATACTCACAATAAAAACTAAATGTTGTGCTTTTTCCAAAATAAAGAAATCAAACATGATGCGCGATCTGCCGCCTCTCTCTCGGTGAAGTCCATTCTGATACTCTTCAGAAAATGAACTGTAACTTTGTGAATCACACAAAGACGAGACGTATGTCTAAAGACATGTTGAAATGTAAGGTTTTAAATAATGTAACTGAAATCAAAAACAAATATTCTCAGTTTATGTAATCTGTTTGAAAAGAGAGCAATGTCAGTCATTTGTGACCCGCCTCACTATCCTCTAATGCGGCCACGCCCACGGTGAAGCACGGCCTATTCAAAGGCAAATTCTGAGGAGATCTATGCGAACATCAACTCAAAAAAAACGCATCAAGTTTAGTGAGCTTTGTGTACTTTATATTGTTTTAAGGCGCGGTGAGGAATAATCAGAAGAAGAGCTGGTTTCATTTCGAGGGCAACGGATCTAGCCGAGGATTGTGAGTTTACTCTGTTCTTTATTCTAATTGCGATATAGACTAGTGTCTGTGAATATTTAACTACGAAAAGACTGTTTAAATATGAATCCTACATGTTCTGCGTGTTTCTGTGTGAATGAATGGAACTGACACACGGTTTTGTTTACTACACACGCTTAAAATAGTAAAAACCATATTGGCTAAAAAGTAAAAATGGCAGGAAACTTCTGAAAGCAAACGGAAAGAGACAGGAACATTAATAGATTGGGAAAAAAGTGAATTTGCAGAGGCAATGGGTCACTTGAAAGGCTGTAAAATGGGCCATCTATGTTTCAAAGGCACAAGATACTCACATAACCTAGTAAGATGGATGTGAATTCTATATTTCGGGAATCATTGAGTCTTTCTGCTGCTGCTGTTCTGAAATGTTTCTGTTTATTTACAGCATGAAGAGGCATTAGAGCCACACGTCCGACTCGAGCACCGTCAGTTTCACCATCAAGGCCATTTCACACATTCAGTCCGAAAATTAAAGGCGTCAAATAGACACAAAGAGGTGTCATGGAGAAGCTTTTTACGGTCTTAAGAAGTTTTTATTCAAACAGTATCACTGGAAAAACATGCTTATACCTACATTTTGCAAAAACTTACATACAATTCATTGCATTTTCCAGCTGAAATTAATTCTAGTGGTAGTAAAACACTAACAGCTTTTATTTCTTTTCACATAAATTATGTTTACAGAGGCAGATTATTGATAATATATTGATATTAAATATTGATAATAAAGCCTTATTGTTGCATGGTTCCTTGCGCAATACCATGTAATGACCTCAAAACACTTTCATTATAGTGCATGATTTGTAAACTAATACATTTTGAGTCTGGCATCCCATAACCAGCTCCATACGAATGGCTTTTCTGATGTAGTAAACTCGTTCAGTAGCTCACCTGTACAGATAAAACTGAACAGGCTTTTAGCACCATTTACTGGACATTTCACTTTGAACGTGTCACAAAATGTGCAAGAAGCAACATAATATCATTCTGCTGAAATGTGGCCACAAGCACATTTTTCCAATGAGTCTGGGTTGTTTTATTAACACTATCTACATCTTTAAACAAGCCAAAACAAGTTAGTGTATCACACTAAACTAAGTGTATCACAGATATTGTAAGCTGTGGTATAAGGATACCCAAGAGCACCCTCATCTGATACTCCAGTGATACTCAAATGCTCCAGTGCATATTTGCGTTTCTGCTCTGGAGAACGTCGACTATCTATTTACAGGGTGTTTTTGCAGTGATGAGCAATGTAGCCAATCACAGACATAGTTGTTGATCTCTTGAACGTAATGGCCAATCAGAGGTGTTAAGCAGCCGTTACACTAGACTTTGAGCATAAAAAAAAATTTGGACACTGCAACAATCGTGATATGACGTCACTCTCTGAAGTGTCCTTTTTATAAATATGAATTCTAGCAATGCACTCAAAATGTAAAAATCTACAATCTACTCGACTTTAGTGGAAAAATATTGTTCTTTTAATTCAGAGGTCACACAGTGACGTATCGATCTTCCACTGGTCACACGTCGTCACGTGATGTGAATTCGCAGCTCAGAGTTCACCAAGCTTGAACTTTGGGGCGCAGCAAAATGCGAAACTTTTCACAAGAGCTTGTGTTTCTGGTCTGACGCATTCGCATGTGTCCAAGTCAGTGGAACGAAAAGTGCAGTGTGACACCGCTCAAAACGCCAGTTTTTATTGACTGCTGCGAGTTGTGCAGGCTCAGAAGTGATATCTAAATATGCTGGATTCACTCTGCACGGGACAGAAATATCCTCCTGAGATGCAGGAATAGATGTTTGCCTCTGTAGAGGACATTATATTAGCGAATTTCTCTGACAACATACATGTCAGTTTTAAGTCTGGATATTCTTATGAAAATATTCCCCAATTACTCCCATAATTACACGTCTTTTTTCATTACTTTTTTCATTTGCAATATGCATTGCATAGAATGGGAATGCCATTTATGGCCATGTTTACACTAGGGCTGTTGATTTAACGCATTAATTAGTTCAGGTCATCTTACAGTTGTTTGATGAAGAATATGATGCAGGGCAGCAGCTCACGGTGTGATGAAGCCTGTAGAATGAGTTAGAATGGCCATACAATTCAAGATATGAGGCAAAAATGGCTGTTTTAGTCTCTGGGCGTTTTTACACTGGGCACGTTTGTTGTGGTCCGCAACTGTTCCTGCTATGCACGAATACACTACAGGCTCACTCTCGCTCGTATCCAAGGTAAATCATCAACACTATCCCTTACATGTGTTTTATTGAACTAAATAAATCGTCATCTGATAAAACGCATGCACAGGATACTTTTCTTGGCGAGCACGAGACGAGTGCAAATACGATACTGATCTTCTACAACAGTTTAATAAAATAAATAAGTTCATATTGTGTTGTTTAGACACAATATTGTCTGTTTTGCTCAGTTTTGCCAACGAAAATATAAAGACAAAGCAGAACTGTTTTGAGCGATAGGGTGAACCAATGATTCATAAAGAGAACCATTACCGAATGAATGAATCAGCCGTTTGAACGAATCGAATGAATAAATGACTCAATGACTTACTCAATTATACATTTACCGCCACCTACTGGCAGTTTTAGTTTCTTATTTAGAGTATAATTTCATTAAAAATAATTTCATATTTCCATGTTAATAAAAACAAACATTAAAGGTATAGTTCACCCCAAAATATTTCTTTCTGAAGCTATTTTTTGTAATGTCTATTTAACAACTTTAAATGATCTTTCAGCCAAAAGAGTAATTTCAGGGAGTAATTTCTCAGCCAAATGTGATGTGTGACTAATTTGCGATTAATTACATTAATTAATAGCCACATCATGTAATTAATTAGATTAAAACGTTTAATCGCTTGACAGCCCTAGTTTACACGCATATTGGATAAAGTAAAATGCTATATCAAATCATTCTGTTATATCTTTCATAACATAGTTGAAAATCATCTTTATTCAAAGTTTGGAGGAAAAAAGTGATAGCTTGTAAATAATCTGTCATAAATAATGATCTGATTCTGTACCTGTAACATCAAGACAGCATCTTCTATTGCCTCAGCTCTAAAACACATTCGTATTTCACACAGGTGACAATGCTAGTTTAAATGATTCTTCACAAATTCATGTCAGCAACTATTCATTTCACCATTCATCAATAACAGCATTCTTCCATTATCTAGGGACACGTCTATAATTGCATATGCACAACATAAGAGTGTAGAGTTAATTTCAAGGCGTGTACCTTAATTTAAACTTATTTTTTTTACACATTCTGGTTTGGTTTAGAGAACTTACTACTGAACTGATTAATTAAATTTTTAAAAAGCAGCAGATCTGAGCATCACTCTGAGAATCATTACTGCACATTACCTCAAACACAGGGTTAGTGCTTAACACTGGTTAGCCAAACAAGATAGAAGTGCTTACATGGTGTAATATTTACACTTTTTTAAAACAAGTTCTGCCAGTGTAAATTTTAAAATTTTAAAATCTTGCTTATTACTTACAAAGCACTAAATGGTTTAGCTCCCCAGTACTTGAGCGAGCTCTTAACGCATTATACTCCATCACGTCTATTGCGGTCTCAAAACTCTGGCCAGTTGATAATCCCTAGAATATCAAAATCAACTGCAGGCGGTCGATCCTTTTCCTATTTAGCGCCTAAACTCTGCCTTCCTAGCATTGTTCGGGAAGCAGACACAATCTGTCAGTTTAAATCTAGACTAAAAATGCATCTCTTTACTATGGCTTACACATAAAACATTATCAATCTCTATTATTCAAATCAGTAAATGATTGTTAGGCTGCATTAACTAGGTCAGCCGGAACCAGGAACATCATAAGAAGAATGGCATCTACGCTAATGTTAGTCTCTCTGTTTATCCCGAGGTTTACTGCAGTCAGCCGGATCCGGGCCGTATCCAGATCAGATGGTGGACCTATGCATTCCTGAAGTGTCTGCAGAGAGCGTGTCAAATACACTCACCTAAAGGATTATTAGGAACACCATACTAATACTGTGTTTGACCCCCTTTCGCATTCAGAACTGCCTTAATTCTACGTGGCATTGATTCAACAAGGTGCTGAAAGCATTCTTTAGAAATGTTGGCCCATATTGATAGGATAGCATCTTGCAGTTGATGGAGATTAGTGGATTGCACATCCAGGGCACGAAGCTCCCGTTCCACCACATCCCAAAGATGCTCTATTGGGTTGAGATCTGGTGACTGTGGGGGCCATTTTAGTACAGTGAACTCATTGTCATGTTCAAGAAACCAATTTGAAATGATTCGAGCTTTGTGACATGATGCATTATCCTGCTGGAAGTAGCCCTCAGAGAATGGGTACATGGTGGTCATAAAGGGATGGACATGGTCAGAAACAATGCTCAGGTAGGCCGTGACATTTAAACGATGCCCAATTGGCACTAAGGGGCCTAAAGTGGGCCAAGAAAATATCCCCCACACCATTACACCACCACCACCAGCCTGCACAGTGGTAACAAGGCATGATGGATCCATGTTCTCATTCTGTTTACGCCAAATTCTGACTCTACCATCTGAATGTCTCAACAGAAATCAAGACTCATCTGACCAGGCAACATTTTTCCAGTCTTCAACTGTCCAATTTTGGTGAGCTTGTGCAAATTGTAGCCTCTTTTTCCTATTTGTAGTGGAGATGAGTGGTACCCGGTGGGGTCTTCTGCTGTTGTAGCCCATCCGCCTCAAGGTTGTGCGTGTTGTGGCTTCACAAATGCTTTGCTGCATACCTCAGTTGTAACGAGTGGTTATTTCAGCCAAAGATGCTCTTCTATCAGCTTGAATCAAGATTCAAGATTCAAGAGTTTTATTTGTCACATACACAGTTATATACAGAATATACTCCCCCCTCATGATCAGCGGGTCACCAGTAGAGAGAGTGAGCAGCTTCAAGTACCTGGGTGTAAACATCTCCGAGGACCTGACCTGGACTGCTCACATTCAGACACAGGTGAAAAAAGCCTGGCAAAGACTGTACCACCTGCGCCAGCTGAGGAAATTCAGGGTTTCACCAGCTATCCTGAAAACTTTCTATTTAGGGGCGATAGAAAGTGTTTTAACTCAGTGCATCACAGCGTGGTATGGGAACAGCACCAGTCATGACCGCAAAGCCCTGCAAAGAGTAGTGCGCTTATCCGAGCGTATCTCAGGGTCAGCTCTCCCGTCTCTGCAGGACGCCTACACCAAACGCTGCAAAGGTAGAGCTACCAAGATCATCAAGGACTCTAATCACCCTGCAAACCCTCATTTCACGCTGCTACCATCTGGTAAGCGCTTCCAAGCCTGATGGCCAAAACTGAGAGACTCAGGAGGAGCTTCTTCCCCAGGCCATCAGACTCCTGAACTTAACATCACGTGACTTCACGTCAGGATAAACATCGATACACTGACATTGCACTGCACTTTTCTGTTCTCTCGTTGTTACTGTGTAACAACCTGTTATAAACCTGTTTGCACATTATACTCTTATACATTTGTTAACCACATATTTATAAGTCTACAGTTTACTCACTGCAAAGTCTACTTCAATTATTTTATTCCACTTTATCCTTATTTGTTACCTTTTTTTCTCTTGACTTGATTATTTATAATTCTACAGATATAGACATATATATATATATATATATATATATATATATATATATATATATATATATATATATATATATATATATATAGTACTTTTTTTTATATCCTATTTCTATTATAATTTCTTCCTTGTGTTTTTAACTGTGAATTTGCACTGTCCATGGAGCGGACCTGTTTACATTTCACTGCCGGTTGTATATTCTGTATATAACTGTGTATGTGACAAATAAAACTCTTGAATCTTGAATCTCTTGAATCTTGAATATACAACCGGCAGTGAAATGTAAACAGGTCTGCTCCATGGACAGTGCAAATTCACAGTTAAAAACACAAGGAGGAAATTATAATAGAAATAGAATAAAAAAGTACTATATATATATATATGATTGCAGAATTATAAATAATCAAGTCAAGTAGAAAAAAAGTAAAAAAAATAAAAATAAAGAAGTGGAATAAAATAAGTGGAGTAAACTGTGCAGTGAGTAAACTGTAGACTTATAAATATGTGGTTAACAAATGTACAAAGAGTATAATGTGCAAACAGGTTTATAACAGGTTGTTACACAGTAACAACGAGAACAGAAAGTGCAGTGCAATGTCAGTATGTCGAGACAGAGACAGGAGAGCTGACCCTGAGATACGCTCGGATATGGCACGACTCTTTGCAGGGCTTTGCAGTCATGACTGGTGCTGTTCCCATACCACGCTGTGATGCACTGAGTTAATGCACTTTCTATCGCCCCTAAATAGAAAGTTTTCAGGATAGCTGGTGAAACCCTGAATTTCCTCAGCTGGTGCAGGTGGTACAGTCTTTGCCTGGCTTTTTTCACCTGTGTCTGAATGTGAGCAGTCCAGGTCAGGTCCTCGGAGATGTTTACACCCAGGTACTTGAAGCTGCTCACTCTCTCTACTAGTGACCCGCTGATCATGAGAGGGGAGTATGTCCGTTGCTGTCTCTTCCTGAAGTCCACGATCATTTCTTTGGTCTTGCCAACATTCAGAGAGAGACAGTTGTCCTGGCACCATGATGTTAGATGCTCCACCTTGTCCAAGTATGCTGTCTCATTGTTGTTGGAAATGAGGCCCAGGACAACAGTATCATCAGCAAATTTGATGATTAAGGTGGAGCTGTGTGTGGACAAACAGTCATGTGTGTAGAGAGAGTAGAGGAGGGGACTCAGGACACAGCCCTGTGGAGCTCACACACTCAGGGTGATGGAGGTGGAGGTGAACTGGCCTACTCTCACCACCTGAGGCCTGCCAGTGAGGAAGTCCTCAATCCAGTGGCAGAGAGAAGAATTCAGGCCGAGATCCAGGAGTTTGGCGGTTAGCTTAATGGGAACTATGGTGTTAAAGGCTGAGCTATAGTCAATAAATAGCAGTCTTACGTAGTTCCCACTTTTGCTGTCGATGTGAGTGAGGGAGGAGTGGAGGACATGAGAGATGGCATCTTCAGTCGATCTATTGGGACGATAGGCAAACTGAAGACGGTCCAAAATGTCAGGAATGTAGGCGCAAATGGTGTTTTTAATGAGTCTCTCAAAGACCTTCATGACTATAGATATGAGAGCCACTGGACGATAGTCATTTAGGCAAGAGGGTTTACTGTTCTTAGGGACAGGGATGATGGTGGATTTTTTGAAGGAGGTGGGGACCACAGATGTAGCGAGGGACTCATTAAAGATAGATGTAAACAACCCGGCGAGCTGATCAGCACAGGACCGCAGAACACGGCCTGAAATACCATCCGGCCCGGCAGCTTTCCTGACGTCCACCCGCTTGAGTGCCCTCCGAACTTCATCCTCCGAGACAGAGATCACGTGGTTGTTGCTGCTCTGAGTAATTCCCTCTGACGTGCCACTTGGCGGAGTCGCGCTGCCGCGATTACAATCAAAGCGAGCGTAGAAAGAGTTTAACTCATTCACAAGCGACGGATCAGCGCTCACCTCTGCAGAGGATTTAGATCCAAAAGAACTGATGGACCTCAGACCCTGCCACATGCGCCGCGAGTCGTTGAGTTGGAAATGAGACTCCACTCGATCCTTATAACGGAGCTTTGCGGCTTTAACTGCACGCCGCAGAGCATAGCAGGACGATCTGTATTCAGTCATGTTCCCCGATAGGAGACCGGCGTTGTAAGCGGCAGTGCATGTGTTCACTGCAGCGCGGATTGAATTGTCCACCCACGGTTTCTGATTTGAGAAGGACGTTATTGTTATTGTTTGTGTGGCTTGCTCTGTAAGCGTGTTGATGAAGCAAAGTGCCACATCTGTGAACTCGCTGACGTCAGATGAACTCACCCGGAACATGTCCCAGTCGACGTCATCAAAAGCTGTCTGTAGCCCGGTCTCAGAATGGGGTGACCAGCGTTTAACTTCCCGCCTCACCGGGGGTTCCTGAACGAGCCTTTGTTTGTATTCAGGTGTGAGGAAAATGTTGGCGTGATCCGATTTGCCAAAAGCTGGAAGTGACCGCGCTTTATAGGTGTTCTTAAACGGAGAGTAGCAGTGATCCAGTGTGTTTGCTCCTCGTGTAGGACAGGAGACGTGCTGGTGAAAGTTTGGCAGGACTTTCTTTAGGTTTGCTTTGTTAAAATCGCCCGCGACGATGAAAGCAGCATCGGGGTGTTTGTTTATGATGCCACTGGCAACATCATGAAGGCCAGATAAAGCCAGCCCTGTGTCTGCCTGTGGTGGAATGTAAACGGCGGTCGCGACGACCGCAGAAAACTCCCTCAGCAGATAGAATGGGCGGCAGATGATTGTTAAATGTTCCAGATGAGGCGAGCAGGACCGCGAGAGAATGGTGATGTTCCTGGGGTCGCACCATTTCTTGTTGATCATGAAGCATACTCCACGCCTTTGATTTACGGCCTCGCTGTTCTGTCCATCCGAAAAACAGAGAAGTTCTCCGACGGCGTCACAGCTGTGTCCAGGACCGCGGGCATGAGCCATGTTTCGGACAAACAAAAGATGTTACAGTCTCTCATGTCCTGTTGAAAACTTATCCTGGCTCTAAGATCGTCCATCTTATTCTCCAAGGATTGAAAATTTGCGAGCAGAATGCTCGGGAGAGGAGGGCTGAATGCCCTTTTCCTCAGTCTGTTGCGGATCCCCGCGCGTTTCCCGCTGTGTTTCTTGATTCTTCGCCGTTGACCCGTCTGTCCATTGTTCAACTCGGCGTTCTGAAGGATCTCAGATGGCCACAGAGTATCGGCGAAAGTGTCCTGAAACAGTCCGGTGTAGAGGTAACCAATGTCCAAAAGAGTTTTGCTGTCATAGCAGATCACTGCAGTTGATAAGTTTGTAAAAATTGAGAGCAAAAGAAAGTAAAATAGTAAATAAAAGCACAGTCTTCGCGGAGCGACCTGAACGGCGACCGAACACAGCGGCGCCATTTTGAATCAGTCGGCCCATTCTCCTCTGACCTCTAGCATCAACAAGGCATTTTCGCCCACAGGACTGCCGCATACTGGATGTTTTTTCCCTTTTCACACCATTCTTTGTAAACCCTACAAATGGTTGTGCGTGAAAATCCCAGTATATTTTTAAATACTCAGACCGGCTGTCTGGCACCTACAACCATGCCACGCTCTAAAAAATTGCTTAAATCACCTTTCTTTCCCATTCTGACATTCAGTTTGGAGTTCAGGAGATTGTCTTGACCAGGACCACACCCCTAAATACATTGAAGCAACTGCCATGTGATTGGTTGATTAGATAATTGCATTAATGAGAAATTGAACAGGTGTTCCTAATAATCCTTTAGGTGAGTGTAAACTCCCCCTGTAAAAGCTGCATCGACACGACATCCTCATTAAACCCGTCTTCGGTGTGACGACTCCAATCTTTCAAATAATCTTACAAATATTAGGAATTTACCTAATATGAATTAAGACCTGCAATGTTGCCAGAATTATAATCATACACTGTTTGTTCGTCGGCCAGAGGAGAACTGGCACCCCGACTGAGCCTGGTTTCTCCCAAGGTTTTTTTCTCCATTCTGGCCCTGAAGGAGTTTTAGTTCCTTGCCACCGTTGCCTCTGGCTTTTGGCTTGCTCAGTTGGGGACACCTAAATCTCATCTATATTACCCTTTCCAGGGTGCTGGAGGGTTCATGGGAGTTTGCCCAACCAATCCACATGTGTTTTGTGGATTTGGAGAAGGCATTCGACTGTGTCCCTTGTGGCGTCCTGTGGAGGGTGCTCTGGGAGTACGGGTCCGGGGCCCTTGCTTAGGGCTGTTTGGTCCCTGTACGAATCGAGCAGGAGCTTGGTCCGCATTGCCGGCAGCAAGTCGGACTTGTTCCCGGTGCATGTTGGACTCCGGCAGGGCTGCCCTTTGTCACCGGTTCTGTTCATAATTTTTATGGACAGAATTTCTAGGCGCAGCCAAGGGCCGGAGGGTGTCCAGTTTGGGAACCACATGATTTCGTCGCTGCTTTTTGCGGATGACGTTGTCATGTTGGCCTCCTCAGACCAGGACCTTCAGCGTGCACTGGGGCGGTTTCCAGCCGAGTGTGAAGTGGCCGGGATGAGAATCAGCACCTCCAAATCCGAGGCCATGGTTCTCAGTCGGAAAAGGGTGGCTTGCCCACGTCAGGTTGGTGGAGAGTTTCTGCCTCAGGTGGAGGAGTTCAGGTATCTTGGGGTCTTGTTCACGAGTGAGGGAAGGATGGAACGGGAGATTGACAGACGGATCGGTGCAGCTTCTGCAGTAATGCGGTCGATGTACCGGTCTGTCGTGGTGAAGAAGGAGCTGAGCTGTAAGGCGAAGCTCTCGATTTACCGGTCAATCTACGCTCACCTATGGTCATGAGCTGTGGGTCATGACCGAAAGGACAAGATCCCGGATACAGGCGGCCGAAATGAGCTTTCTCCGCAGGGTTGCTGGGCGCTCCCTTAGAGGTAGGGTGAGGAGCTCAGTTACTCGGGAGGAGCTCAGAGTAGAGCCGTTGCT
>CM031955.1:40058628-40133628 GCA_018749465.1 Paracanthobrama guichenoti | reverse complement strand
CCTGACAATGACTGCTGCAGTATATCTGGATACTGTCCTGACGACACACAGATATGAATTCCAATGATGATAAAGCATTTTAGGTGCACTGAGGGTGGAATGCCTTCCATCGGAAACTCCCACAAACTATTAGCTGGTGAAAAATGTGTCGTCTTGGGGGGCTCGTCTCTCTTAGTGTTTGATTTATCACGGTTTAATTATGGCCGTGTGTCGGAGCTCCAGGCAGAGGCTAATGTTTTTCTGTGGTAATGGTGAAATCCTCCCTGGATTGTGCTCAATGAATCAAAACTCAGTGTGTTGTTTTAAAATCAAGACAGAGCACAGCAAGAAGTGTGTGAATTAAAAATACATCAGCAATTAACAAGCACCACTGTACACGGATCAGTGTCCAGAAACACTATCAGAATGATATTCACAGCTGGGCTTTCCTACAAAAGCAAGTATGAGTAGGAGAGTTGAAACATCTGTTGAAATGAAAGCATGAATACATGTCAGGACTCGTGCGTCATTCGCTGAACACTATGGAGACATGATCCCCCTATTTAACAGAATGAAAGGGTTTTGACTGGCCTCATCCAATGTCCCCTCTCCTCATTCTGGTCTCAGGGGGGTCCTGGCCTCGTATATCCCGTACAGAGGCTCCTGATGTGAATGTTTAGAGACCAGAGGCTTTAATGTCCCCATTCATTGTGCCGTGAGGTAATCGATGGCACTCAGGGCCGCAGCTAATGTGATTTATGAGCCTATTTTTGCTGTTATGCTCCATGTACAAATTGTCTTTGGTGATGTAAATTTGCCATCTTCCTGCGTTCTTGCTGACTCCAGGGCCAATTCACAAAACGGATGTAATTTATTTATGTTTTTTTTTCCCCTCTGGGCTCCAGACACCTGCAAATCACATAATGCCAGAGACTAAAAGACAGTTCACTTTATCTTCATTGCTTTGTGTTTCCCTCATCCATACTGTCATTAACAGGCACACATCACTCATATCACTGGCTGGGCTGAATGATACAGCTATTAGGCTTGACATAAATAAACATGAAACACACAAGCCTCACTTTTCTTGCTAATCTACAGCAAATATGACAGCCGTAAACAGTCTAATCTATACAGAGAGAATGTTAATCACTGTTAGAAAAGCTCTGTTAAAGCAATACTGAAATACTTGGAGAACATCAGCTTCTCTGTGGGGGTTTGTGCCGTTTTTAACTTTCGCTTGTGCTTAATTAACTTACATTATTGCATTTGATTACACATTTTGAAGATGAAGTGAGCATTAACTAATTAATAAATTAAGCTTAACTACGAAGCAATCCTGATTGTTTTTATTATTGCTCTTGTGTACTCTACCAACAGTAGATGGTAATTAGTATTTGTGTCATAAGAGAATCTTACCTCTCTTCTGTAATACCTTTCAACCTTTATACTCTTTCTTAAATATAGAGTCATTAAACCCTAGCTAGCTATAACCAAACAGGATTTCTCCAGTTAATTTGCAACACTCATGCCAGTTGTACGTCAACACACTTATTAAAGGTGTAGTAACCTGATATGAAAATATTGTGATTGAAGCTCATGTCCAGGGGCCGTTGCAAAGATTCATTCAGGTGCAAAGCAAGTGGCTGGTAGGTGTAGGTGAAAAACAGTATATGACAAAAGTATGTCTGAATTCATAAAAGAGTAGACAAAAAGTACCTGGATAACCTACCACTTCCGGCAAGATTCACAGTGTGCATACGCTGGACACTTTATATATAATACGATATAGAATGTACCTTTTTAGCGATTATGAAGTAATCACTTATTCAAAATTAAAGCTGCAAGCAGTGATGAAAGGGCCCTCGCACCCATTTAGGAAAACAGAGCATGGTGGGCAATATGCATTGAAGTACATAAAAATAGGAGGACTACGTCAGTCATTTGTATTTGCCACACTTCTGGCTACCAGCTGGTGGCGCTATGACTAGAACTAAATTTTGGTGTGTAGATGTCTTCAGGCCAGGGCTCTCATCAAACATGGGAAGTTTGGGACGGATCGGACATTGTATGCCTGAGTTACAACAACTTCCTGTTTCATGGCAAAACATCGAACTTTGTCAGACCGTCACGGACACGCCCTTCAGGGAAAACTCAAGATCTTCGCAATTTAACTTCACAAAGGGCTTTAGATTTGACTGACCAAATATGATGTTGATCTGATTAAATCTCTAGACGGAGTTGGTTAAAGTACAATGTCTGGAAATTGCAAAAACTCACTTCCTGTTGGTTTTCAGATTTTTAGGCTGTTAAATGTGTCTACCGGATTTCATACTCGTATGTGAAACGTGGCACGAACAACGCTTAATTAAAATGTTGTAGGTGGCGCTATCGCCACTTTGCCACACCTAATTCTGAAACCCACATCAGACGTACATTCTCATCACTGTGCAAAGTTTCATGAGTTTCACAAGCATGTTTAGGTCCTCAAAAATGCAATTAATTTCGGATAAATAGAGTGGTTCCAATCCTCACACCCTCGATGCTGGGCCCTAATAAATACTTACTCAAGACTATGCGATTTCGGACACAGCTACTGGTACACAGCTCGTGGTATTACTTGTAAATATTAAAAACAAGAACTTATACAGCAACATTGTTTGCATAATATCTTGGATTTTGGGGGCATTTTTATTCATTTTGGTGGCATTTTTGCCCCACGCCCCAGTGGCTTCCGAGCCTGGCGTGATGGTGGCGTGATGGCGGCTCTTCTGTTGCGTGAAACGGTGGAACACAGCAACACAGAAACACTGGCGTGGTCATGAAATACACCATGTTGAGATCATGTGACCAGCCGAAGCAAGTTAATATGAAATAAAAAAATTATTTTCTATATTCTTTTATTTTCTATATTCTTCCAGCTTACTTTAAAAAGGCTTCTTTTTTTTTAAGTAAGCTTTGGCATTACAGTACTTTTGGTTATAAACTGCTGCTGATGGTCCACATTTTGGAAAAATGTCAGCTAAATTAATAAACAGACATGAATGCGAGATAAAGAGAGTGAAAGAGAAAACCTTGTGGTGCTTCAGGCAGCATTTCCCACCTGAATAAAGTGCAGTATGTCTTCCTTAAACGTGTAAAGATCCAGTGTTTGCCTTTGGCCCTGTTATATAAACAAAGCCCGAGTGAAGTGGATGTCTGATCCACTTACTGTAGATCAGAGGGTTTGTCTAAAGCGTACTGAAACCTGGGGAGTTGATGTGTTTGGTTTCTTCTTGTGTTTGCGATCTTTAGCGCTCCGCCGGTTCTTCAGCGAGTCTTTAATGACCTGCAGTGATTCAGTGCCTGTCTGAAAACCCAAAGGAAAGCCTTTAAACCTTTAACCTTCAGTGCACACAGAAATAACTCTCTCACCTCCGAACAGACGGACATCAATGAACGGCCGCGACCAAGGGCAGACCTCAAACCCCAGAGTCCTGCATCGCCAGACTCCCGTCCCATCTATATGGCTGCTTATTCTGATAAAGAAACGCTCACTTAGACAGAAGGAGCGATCAAACACTTTGCTGTTGTTGTTGTTCTACATGCCATTTAGGTTGTTCTAAAATAGAAAATAAATGAATGTAAATACTGACACAGAAAAATAGCTGAAAATGTGTAGAGAGTCAGAACGGAACAGAAAAAAATACTGATTATCTCCAGATAACCAGAGACTAGTTCTAGCACTTTCTCTCCCGACCTGGTCTGGTCTGCTGTAAACCCAACTCTGTTTTCATGGACTGATAAAACACTGATGTGGCATTACTCATGGAAGTTACATAAAGCCAGCCAATCAGATTACAATTGACTATATTTTAGATGATAAAAGACATTGAATGTTAATCTACTGCATTATATACGACATGCATAACTGCATCCAGCTAAAATTTGCATGCTAACTATAATATAAAGAGCAAGTTCAAGACAGATGAGCCATCAGACTTCACCAGAGCACAGATGAGATGTTTTGTTCTGTTTGCAAACCCTATTATATAATACACAGGGAATAATGCTGAAATTTGATCTTTCTTTAATTCAGGCAGAAGAACAACTCTCCAGAGTAGTTTACCAGTGAAAACATATCAATAATACTTCCCACAATCAAATGAATAAAACGTGATGATCAATTTGAAAGACAAACGCCCAGTGAGATGAATGTGAGTCAGGATAACTCAACTCTTTTTAAATCTTGGAAATATGAATACCATGAAAGACATGCTAATGAGTTGATGAATTATGAATGCAGCATTATGTTGGTGGAATGGGTGACTGGAGTAACTAAAACACCTCATTCTTTGACAGGATCACACTCGGAGGTTCTGTCAATATGAAAGAGATGCGACCCGCCCGAACGCTGTGTAACTGATGGCAGGTAAAGATGAGTTTACAGAGTCGTATTGGAGTACTTCCTGTCAGTCTGTTAGTATTGTCAAAAATATAGATTTTCAATACGCATCGATAGGCTACTGAAATCTAAAATGGTCCAATATTTATATTTCACAGTAACGATACACCGATACCAGCCACACGTTCTCATTCTCTCCAACGGTGAATTGACACACACACTCAGTCTCACACACTCTCACACACACTCACACACACACACACACACACTCACACACACACACACACACACGCACACACACACACACACACACACACACACACACACACACACACACACTCACACACACTCTCTCACACTCTCACACACTCTCACACACACTCTCACACACACACACTCACACACACTCTCACACACACTCTCACACACTCTCACACACACACACACACACACGCACACACACGCACACACACGCACACACACACACACACACACACACACACTCACACACTCTCACACACTCACACACACACTCACACACTCTTACACACACACACACACACACACACACTCACACTCACACACTCTCACACATACACGGCTCCTCTCACTAACTCGTTCCATTTGCTCTGGTTGAATCGTGTTGGTGTTACAGGTCCTGAATTTTGCCGCTGGATTGTGGGAATTGCACATCATTTTACTCATTTCCACGTTTCGCACTCACATCCACATAAAGCCGCCTCTCAAACAGCTTGCGAGTACCAAATTTAGTTTTTTTAGCAGCTTATTGTGCTTTAACTGTCAAATACACACAGCATTTGTCAAAATGCCTGTCTTGGTGAGTATTCACATAGACACAGTTGGTTATGTGATCTTTTAAAGGTGCAGTGTGTAAATTTTAGCAGCATCTAGTGGTGAGGTTGTGAATTAAACCCATTCACCCCTCCCTTTCGAAGCACATAGAAAAGATACGGTGGCCAACACAGGACAAAAATGTGGTCATCTGAGACAGCAGAGAGTAGCTAGTGCTGTGTAGAGAAGTTTGTCCCTTTAGGGCCACTGTAGAAACATGACGGCACAAAATGGTGTAAGGGAAACAGCTCATTCTAAGGTAATAAAAACATAACAGTTCATTAAGTAAGGTCTTTATACACCACTGGAAACATAGTTATGTATATTATATTGCATTTCTGTCAACAGATCCTCATAAATACTACACACTAAACCTTTAAGTGAACATAAACAGAATAAAAACGCATGTGTAACAGTTGGCGCAGACTGATCAGTGTTTGACATCACAGTCCCGCGAGAGCGATTAGAGAACAGACGCTCCGTACGCTTTCGAAGCGCTCTTTTGGTACTGTGATGTCAAACACAGATCAAGTCCAACACACCTAACATTAGAACCGTGCATCAGCTCTTAAAGCGACAGCAGCCTAATAAACCTGCTGCCGCCTGTGTCATTCATGTTAATCAAACAACAAAACTCACTGCTCTCGACCGAATAACTTTTATAACTTTAATTGTAAGGATTAATCTGTATTTAAGTTTTATAGTGAAGACTACCCTAGTGAACAATAAATATACTAAAATGTATTTGAAATACATTTATTTTATGCTAAATATACTACAAATAAATTTATATTTATGTACTTAATATAAATACCCTGCAATTGTACTTTTTGTACTTTTAGTTGATATATTTAAAGTCTGCAAAATTAGAACAAGTAATATTGTATTTAATGCACTAGTTATCCATTAGTGTTAATTTCGTTAATGAAGTTATTTGAGGAATCTCTTCCTATGCTGTCTTTCAAAAATGTGCGTCCGTCAATGAGAGTCTGCATAATCTCTCAGACGGCCGCAGCGGCAGCTGACGTCACAGGTACGGCTAGGCTAGGCTACCAAAACTCAAACTAGCAAGCTTCTAGTGTAGACTGGTCACGCAAAGAACGATCTTTGATAGGTATAAATGTAAGCTATTCTAAAAAAATAAATCAAAATCAAAAAAGGAAAAACTTAAAAGACAAAGAGCAGAGATGGAGTTAGTCAGTAAAATCCCCAGCCAACAGGTCCTCTTACTAAAGCTGTTGATGGAGGGGAAGTTGACGGGCACATGAAGCAGATAAAAACACAGCATCATCGTCCCCACCAATTTTAGGTTAGTTTGATTATAAAATTGATGGATGTGTATTGCTTTTTATGTTTGAACAAACTCTAGCCTATATATTAGCTTATGGTGTGGGCGATAGCCCGGTTGAGATATTTCAGTCATGCTGCGCCGTCATCATGTAAGTTTATCATTTAAACGCTTTTTAATCATTGTTTTTAAACCATTCAGACACATAAGCAGCGAGGGAGAATTAATTTAGCTAAATGTGCATGTTAAGTTAAGCCTGATGCGCGCACCTCGTACAGCGCCTGACTAAACTTCAGCTCTATTTCGTGCCTTGTGCTTGAACGTTCAAATACACACAGTGTCAAAATCCCTGTCTTCCCGTCTTTCCCCGTGTCCTCGTAAACTTAGTCATTTGTGTCTTAAATAAACGTTAACAGTTTAAGATAAAGCATGTGTAGTAGTAGGCTATATATGGGATCCTGGTAGGCTATTAATGAGGTCTTAAAGGTATAGTTCACCCCAAAATGAACAATCTATCATCGTTTGCTCAGCCTGTGGGTTAGGGTTAGGGTTACCCTGTGGTGAGTGAGTGCTAAAGGGATATGAAGCATTGCATAAGTGCTACTACTAAGAGTGCAATGTCAATACAGCCTGATTTAAATTTCACATAAGCTTAACTGAATTGGTCTAAATAGAGAAAAATTATAATGACCATTTTTGTCTAAAGACTATATTTAAAAAGGCTACTAAAATTAATGCTAGTGACGGCAGTTTGACTAAAAGTAATGACTAAAACTTGACAAAAAAATGCAATGACTTTTCGTCGACTAAGACAGAGTTAACAGGAAAATAATGCAACAGAATTTGTACAGCCGTTCTGGTGAAACGGTGATGTTATCCAGCTCATTTCAGTATCATATAGTGTCAATGCGGGCAGATCGGGAATATAGATGAGATTTAGGAGTCCCCAACTGAGCAAGCCAAAAGCCAGAGGCAACGGTGGCAAGGAACCAAAACTCCTTCAGGGCCAGAATGGAGAAAAAAACCTTGGGAGAAACCAGGCTCAGTCGGGGTGCCAGTTCTCCTCTGGCCGACGAACAAACAGTGTATGATTATAATTCTGGCAACATAGCAGGTCAGAGGTCATATTAGGTCAATAGATATTCGTAAGATTGGAGTCGTATATACTGAAGTATTTGATTGTGCTAACTATTGCAAGTATACTTCAGGTGTACTTTGAATATCTTGTATTTAAAGGCTTAATATTAAGAAATATGCATTGTGCAATAAAGAAGCACTCCAAATAAAGTTAGATTATAATATTTATATCAGTAAGTCTCAAGCGATGTGCCAATATTTTAATGGGCTTGAATAAATGTAGTTATTTTAAATACATTTTGGCATACTTTTTTCACTAGGGTATCCAGTGTTGTTTTACATTTACCTACCTGAAAAACTTAGAGCACTGTTTATTTCATTTGTATTTTTATTCAGTTGCATTCATTTGTGCTATCATTTGTTTGTGCTATTATTACTGTTTACCTGTCTTTTTGTCAATTCAATTCAAAGCGTCCTTGTGCTGTGTGTAAGCCATTGCAAAAATTCCCCCATTGTAAAAAGACAAATACATTGAGTGAGCAAACATTTAGATGAGATGATTGTAATGATCAAAGTTTATATGTGAATAAAGCCTGAATTAAAGCCTGTTCATCATATTAAGCGATCGTATCTCTTCAGAGGACTTTTATTAACCCGCTCGGTTCATAAGGATTACTGTTATGATGTGTCTTTTACTTTGTGAATCTTCAAAATACTGATTGTCTGGAATTTCAATGGATGGACAAAGAATTATGAGATAATATTAAAAATATCTATATGGTAGTTTTTCCCTGTAGTATCGAATATTGATATTTTTCAAGATATTGTATTGAAGTTATCGTATTGTGTATGTTTTCCAATCAATTAGCCATGACGGAAAAGAAGGACAAGTCCATTTTTAAGAAAAAACTGACTTTAAACATTTTCTTTCCGGTCAAGATGGACTGGACTACATGTGTGTCTTTCTTTTTGGAAAGCACATATTCACAGAAACCGTGTGACACTGGCACGAGTAAACGCTTCTTCACACTCACTTAAATCATGCAGTCATCCATGCTCACATATGCTTCAATAAACATAACCGTGGTTATTGAATGGTGGCTGCACTTTGGGTTGAATCCGTCAGAACCACATATGATGTTGAATACAGGGCAGCTGTAGGTTCCTCTTCCAGCCGTGTAAGGAGCATGTATATTTTCTCTATCTGACCCTGAATAGACAGAACACCATGACAGACTCCTACAGTAACAGATCAAACGCTGACAGGACACCGAGCACAAACTCACTATACAGACACAACATCACTAGAGGAGGTTTGTGTCCACCCTGTGACCGAAACAGAACTCAGACAGAGCTGCACTTTCTGAAAAATACACAGATAATTGAGAAAAACTGCACTAAATCATATATGACATCATGTCAAGTATTTCATTAAAAACTCTGAATGCTGTCTAATCAGAAACACGAAGCTCCAAAACAGAGATTCTCTGCTGTGAAACATTAAAACACAAACATGCACTCAGAACCAAAAAGACACAATATGCCCAAAATCTCCTGACAGTAATTGAGTTAGTCAACACAGATAGTGTTAATCAAAGATAGTCAAAATCTATTAGACTTCCTCATTACTGCAATCTTTAAAAATGACCACAGAAATGACAGATGTCTTTGTGTGAAAGTTATTCTGTACTGTAATAAACTATTATTCAAAACCTTTATTCATAAAAATGTTCGAAGAGTCGCTCCTAGTGACAAAGTTCTGGGAATATTCTTAGAAAGGTGGGGTTTCCAAAATCCTAGAAAAGAAGAAAGTAATTCAGAAAGCATCTTAACCATTAAAAGAGGCATTAAGGTCCAAAAGTGTTAGGAGTACGGACGAGGATGTTTAAGAGGCTTAAGAGTTTCTTTAGCAGTGGAGAAGAAATGTGTTGCACACAATGCATGAGTGAGTTAATCAGACATTACACATTAGATCAGGGATCATGTTTGTCTTATTAGAGACACGCTAACATCTCTGACAAATGCCATAGCGCCAGAAATGGATGTAATCACTACATTAACATGTTTGGCAACTGGAAAAGTGATGATTTGGGTCTATCACAACCTTCTGTAAGCAAAGTGATCACACAATTACAGCAATTTCAGAACCTTATGAACCTTATCCTAGGAAATGATCAGCGCCGGCCAATGGTGGACCAGCGTTCTGGCATAGCGTTGATGTAACTGAAGATCTGCACTGTATTTACTGTGTCAACCGCGTCAGAGACGGACACAGACGAGAAGAGATTGATGAATAAAGTGTTATTTGTGTGTGTGTGCACACTAAAGTATTCTCATCTCTTCATCACATTAAGGCTGAACCGCTGGAGTCACATGGGCTACTGTAACCATGTCTTTACTTCCTTTCTGACCCTTGAAAGTGTTGATTGCATTGCTGTCTATGGAGGGGTCAGAGCACTCTGGGATCATATCTTCATCTGTGTCTGAAGATGAGCGACGGTCTGACGGGTTTGAACGACATGAGGAATTAATGACAGGATTATCAGTTTTGGGTGAACTGTCCTTTTAACTTTATAGGATTCAGTCTGGCGCAAGGATTATTTTTGGACTTTTAGAAAGTGGTTAGGAGGCAACCTCATTAAATGAGTGCACACTGAAAGTAAATGAAAGTGGAATTAAAACTAGCATAGAGTGAGACACCGTAGACATTATTCAACATCTACATCAATGACCCGGCATTCAGACTGGAATGGTCTCAAATCAAACGTCTGCTCTATATCTATCAATAATGCATGCAGAGCAGAATCAGTCAAATATTCACAAATTATAAAAATACAGAAACGGCCGGATTCTGGAAGCATTTATAACTCACTGACACCCCCATAGCATTAAAGCAGCATTAGATCAGTCTCTCTTTCAGCATCTCTAACATCCACCGATTCTCTTCATTAGTGCTCAGTTGTACCTTCTCTTTAACTGTTTAACTAAATCCTTTTTTACCAAGCCAAATAACGCTATTTGAACCTGAATCAGAGAGAGCGAGAGTGAAAGAGAGAGAGAGAGAGAGAGAGAGAGAGAGAGAGAGAGAGAGAGAGAGAGAGAGAGAGAGAGAGAGAGAGAGAGAGAGAGAGAGAGAGAGAGAGAGAGAGAGAGAGAGAGAGAGAGAGAGAGAGAGAGAGAGAGAGAGAGAGAGAGAGAGAGAGAGAGAGAGAGAGAGAGAGAGAGAGAGAGAGAGAGAGAGAGAGAGAGAGAGAGAGAGAGAGAGAGAGAGAGAGAGAGAGAGAGACAGAGAGAGAGACAGAGAGAGAGAGAGAGAGAGAGAGAGAGAGAGAGAGAGAGAGAGAGAGAGAGAGAGAGAGAGAGAGAGAGAGAGAGAGAGAGAGAGAGAGAGAGAGAGAGAGAGAGAGAGAGAGAGAGAGAGAGAGAGAGAGAGAGAGAGAGAGAGAGAGAGAGAGAGAGTTGAAGGAGCCACATTGTGTCAGTGTCTGAGGAGAGCAGGCACACACACACACACACGCACACGCACCTAATTAACACACATATGGAAAAAGAGGGAGAGAGAGAGAGACACTGGATTCCTTGCTCATACCGCCAGTATTCCTGATTTTCCTGAAGCAGCGCGTCGTGGCTCAGAGCCGCTGAAGAGAGAAGCAGCGATCCACAGATCTGAGGACAAGCGGTCAGGAAACACTGAATCCCGCTGCATCTGCATTCACAGGACAAAGGACCACACACACACGAGCCATTGAGGCGATCACCAGCACACCCTGACCGTAAGTGGATTCGCATCTAAAATAACTTACCTGCTAGCAAGTTTTTAGTTTGAAGTGATTTTAGCTTTAGCTTCTGATTCTTTCCCCCTCTGAGATGTCCACAGCAGCCTTTTCTGCACACTCCGAACTTGAGTGGATTACATCTGTAATTTGGCTGTAATTTGAGAAGACATGCCTAAGTGCAGGATACAACACAACCAGGGAAGAACTGTGCGTGTTTCCTGCCACTTTTCATATGGATTACAGCTCTAATTTGGTGTCATCGAGCACACACACACACACACACACACGTGAGGACGGTCCACAGCTCGTCAATATGATGAACTTCACACAGAGGAGAAAGTAGGTGTCCAATCGCTCTGCTCTGAAAGTACATTAAATGCATCTGAAACAGCAGACAAAACAGATGCCAGATGTTTGTAGATTGTACCGAAACATATTGGCTTTGCATGTTGGTGATTGAAGTGGTTTTGTTTGTGTCCAGCTAGTGAATCCTGGACCTCAGCCATGGGAGCAGTGTTGGTGGGGAGAACAGTCTGAGCACTCCCACTCCCCTCGGTGCGCCGCGAGGAGCCTCCCCAAATCGGCCGATTGGAAGGGTCCGCCATCCCGGCCGTGGCAGGATGGTACCGCCGCCTCCCACCAACAAGCCACACGTTTGCTTGTCCACCATCATCATCATGAGCAGCATGGCGCTGATAGACGCCTACCTCGTCGAGCAGAATCACGGCCCGCGAAAGATCGGCATCTGCATCATGGTGACCGTCGGTGACCTCTGTTTCCTCATCGTGCTGCGATACGTCGCGGTGTGGGTGGGGGCTGAGGTGAGGACGGCAAAACGAGGATACGCCATGATACTTTGGTTCCTTTACATTTTCGTCTTGGAGATTAAGGTGTATTTTGTTTACCAGAACTACAAGGCTGACCGTAAAAGCCTGGACGCCTTGGCCCGGAAAGCTCTGACGCTTCTACTGTCCATCTGCATTCCCATGCTGTTTGTGATTCTAGTCGCTATCGACCACATGGAGTACGTGAAGGCTTTCAAAAAGAAGGAGGAGATCAGGAACCGCTTGTTCTGGGTGGTGGTGGATCTGCTGGATGTGTTGGACATCCAGGCCAACCTGTGGGAGCCACAAAAGAAAGGGCTTCCTCTTTGGGCGGAGGGGCTGATGTTTTTCTACTGTTATATTCTTCTTTTAGTGCTGCCCTGCGTGTCTCTGAGTGAGATTAGCATGCAAGGCATCAACATCAGTCCTCACAAGATGATGCTCTACCCCATTCTGAGTTTGGTCACCATTAACATCGTCACTCTCTTCATCCGTGGAGGGAATATGCTCCTCTATAAGGACAACAGAGTGTCTGGGATACTCATGGCCAAGAACATCCTAGCCATCGTTCTGAAGACGTGCAGCTTTGTGCAGTACAGGAAACAGTTGCAGAGCGCCCCCCCTGGGTTTGGCGTGGAATTACAGAAGAACTCAGTGCCGTCCGGTCGATGTGTACAGACGCCGCCTCGGGCAGCGCTACAGGAGCATACGCCACTACCGGAGGTCACCACGTGTGAACATACGTGACCTAGAATCTGAAGACTGCCCGCACAAGGACACAACATCTCTGATGAAACGATGTGGATGTATATCTTAATTATTTTCATCCAAGTGGAGTGTAATGGTATGAAGGCAGTCAGTAATTGCATAATGCAAAACATTCTTATAAATATTTGAAAGCATACTATTCCACCTTTCTGAATGCGTCAATGGTAAGACTCCAGCCTTTAAAGATGGCATTTGGTCATCTAGGGTTTAGGGCCATAACCACCATAGACATTGAGGGGGACAAGTCCCCTCCAATAATTAGAACTCCCCCCACCCCCCAACCCCCACTACCACCAGTGCAAAGCATCAGTTTAACGTTGAAAGTGAGGTAAGCAAAACATTTAATACATGTGAACTGTTTTGTGGTAGAAGTTAAACGACCGACAGTAACATCCAGTGATGCAAACTTTTTTCTCAAATATGGCCGTTTTGAATTGAAAATATGCATTTGTGTAATTTGTGTCATTCCTCATTGACAAGAAACGTTTTAGGCATACAAATAAAAGTACATATGTGCATATTTTAATGCAAATTAATACAAATATTACTTGCAGATAGTTCAAAATGATTATTTCCCAACTAGAATTAGACCTAGAATTTCCTTCTCTGTTCTGTTTCTATAGGCTTTATAAACAATTGGTCCCCCCCAATGGTTACAGCCCTGGGTTTGGCAGGTTAGTATGGTCCAGTTGGCCTCTGCTGGTAGATGACTTAAGTGTCTACATGCAAGAAACATGTAAATCACAAATATTTCATTATATTACAGCAGAAGTTTCAGAAGTGACTGGTTGTTTTTGGAGGCTCTTGGCATGCTGCTGTCTTTAATGTCAGAGCTCAGGATAGTCACTAGTGAAGGGTTTGGGACTGCGTTGAGACACAGGTGATTGGTCGAGTGAAAATGATTAGTCATACTTAATAAAATTATTGTACTGTACGGTCACTGGTTGATATATCTCGCAGGGAGTACGATGGTAGTCTGATCATAAATAGTGTCGTAAGTCTATCAATCACTTTGAATTACTGTTAGTTTGACAAGATCAATGAGTCTGTCCTATAAACTCAAAGTTTCCTAATTTTATCGCACACAAGATTTATACAGATCTATTTTTAAAGGTCTGTGGGGAGTCAAAAGAAACGATTGTGATTCATTGGGGTATTTTCCAGTCATGAAATATCAAAAGTGTACTGTTCATTCAAGCCAATAGGCATATTTAAAATACCAAAAAAAGGAGGATAAGAACAAAACCCCATTAATGCAACAAATAGCCTTTTAGTAGAAAAGAGGGGAAGATTGTTATTATGTGATTGTGTATATTTGAGTGGTTGTGTGTGTTTGTTAGCATGTTTCACTCAGGTCAGACTGCAGATTGACTATGTCTCGTGTCCTAATTACAATTCTGATGAGGGCTTTTAATTAAACAGCATTACAAAGGGAAAATGACCAGTGATTTTCCTCTCTTCATTTTAATCTCCAGTTAGCAGCTATCTAATTGCAAATGTAGTTCCTTGCCAACACTATTTATCTGAAAATGCTCTTCAAGCACCTTGTCCCATGTAGTTAGTTTGGTGATCGATGAATGAAGACAAAACTCTAATCGTATGCAAGATGATGTTTTAATCTGATGGTGTTTGATGTTGACAGTGAATGCACTGCTGTGTGAATAACTTCAACAGGCTAGCCTTGAGATGAAGAAACAACCCTGTTACGGCCTGCATTGGCTTACCTGACGTGTAACAGAAGAAGCTGACAGATTCACTTCAACAGATTCCTGGGGAAACACCTCTTTTTACTGTCATAATGTGACGTATTTCTGGATTTTATCCATGAGGAACATGTTTGACATCATTAAGTAAATAGGGCCAGTTTGGATTTCATGTTGACTATGAGCATTTGATTTGATTCAGGAAGGTTTGGCGTTGACTTCTTATCTTTAGGTAGTCTTTGTATTTCTGTAGCATTGGTGTATTTGTGTCTTCTCTTCATCATTCCCAGGAGAGCAGGTGGTAATATTCTCAGGTTAAATTTGTAACCATTAAAACAAACGATGACTGAGACGTCTCCCTGATGTTCTGTGGAACTGCATGGCTTGAACACAAATAGGCATGAAACCCCCACCATTTGTTGTGCTACTTATAAACCAATCGTCCAATTATTATCTGACCATCATATAAAACAAAGTTTTAAATAATTACTTGCCATCTATTCACATTCTGGCTGTGCATATCCTCTAACCCACTAATAAAACAGGACTTTAACTTTAATTTTAAAGATCCAAAACTCTACAGTACCTGTCAAAAGTTTGGCAACATTACAATTATTTAATGTTTTTTAAAGAAAAAATAAGCAGTCTCTTCTGCTCATCAAGGCTGCATTTATTTCATTAAAAATACAGTAAAAACAGTAATATTGTTAAATATTATTAAAAATTACTGTTTTACTGTATTTTTGATTGAATAAATGCAGCCTTGGTGAGCAGAAAAGACTTCTTTAAAAAACATTTGAAATATATAATTGTAATAATAATAATATATCATTGATGATGACTTTTTCTAAAGAAATGTACTATTTCTAATATTTACATCAGGGCTTTGAAAATCATACACGCCAGCAGTCCGAATTCACATGTGCACTGGTGAGATCAGATATGATCCATTTTCCCATCTCCTTTTGCGTTCACCAAAAGATAAAGAAGATAGAAAATAAAATCTGATTGTTATGAATGACACGAGGTGAGTAAATTAATTTTGGTTGGTCACATTTTTATTTCCTCAAATTAAGTCTTGGATAGCAAGTGAGCAAAAAAAAGAAAGAAAATGATCAATGAGAGTTAAAGGGTGGATGTTGCATATCAGATGCAAATAAAATATGAATAAATTGCAAGGGAACTGCAAGTGTGAAATAATGCTAAATGTGTGCATGTTACATATACAGTGAATCCCACCAGAATACTAAATCCAAATAAATAAACAAATAATAATAATAATTTAATTACTATTTTCAAAAGGCACATAAATTTGAAAATGCCTCTAAAGTCACAAACAAACTTCTTGTAAAATAACCACAAAAGATTATAGCAACCAGAGGAAGCAAGCTCATACTATGAATTGAGTTAGGAACACGGTCGAGAACCTCATTAGATGCTTACAGGATATGAATGCATACGGTATGGTTGCTCATCCATTCTTGATCAAAATACTTCAAGAAAAAAAGTTTGATTTGTGACAAAGAAAACATGCATAAAGGACCTGCAATTTCTGTCGGCAGACGCTGAATGGCAGCCCTCGTCTCCTCTAATCTCTCTGATAAAACCCTTATGAATTCTCCTAAAGACTGCAGTGAAAAGGAAGTCTTCCACGTCCACAACTGCCCACACCAAAGTTCCTAATTACCAGAAGAACTCAGTCTTTAGCACAGGAGGACTGTAACAGGAAGCTCGAGCAGAGCTGCAGTCGCTGCTTTTATTAGTAATGCCTCTGGGGAAGGAGGTGAAACAAAATTCATTAAAGTTCATCTTGAAAACTGCATAGATAAAGGTTTAAGGATTTTGCCTGAGGAACGTATTCTAGTATCTGTATAATCACACTGGGTTAGTTTTATGCTAATAATTAATAGTCAGATGGATAAGATCTTGATGGATTGCGCTCGTAGCTCTATGAAGAGTTTATATGAGTTTATACACAAGACCTCTCCTCTGTTGGCTCATCAAAACATTATTTGGCCTGCACAACATTTACCCCATGTGCCAATAATCTTAATTCAGCATTCAGTTCTTCACCTTCTTCAGGGAGTCAGTGTTTCGGCAGTAGAATACAGAAATAAATGAAAGCTGATTATGGTTTCCATCATAGGCACATTGGAAAAATGTGCCTCTAAAAACTCACAAAATGAACCTATATATTAGACTGCGGTTTCCATCTGAAATAAACAGATGGACAGATGGCTGATTAATAAACACTTATTTTCATGTGGCTCCTTGAACATGTGTGTTATGAACATAAAACACTTTTACCATACCCTTAAGAAAAAGTTCATTTTACTTACGTATACTTAAGCAATGTTCAAGTATATTTGTAAGTATACCTTATTTAGAAAGTATACTAATATAAATATACTAGTAGTAAACTTGAAAGTGTACTATTTCAATACTGCTAAACTTTTAGTGTATAAAAGTTTGTTTAAGTGTAACAGTAGTAAACTTTAAGTTCACAAATCGTTTCTCATTTGTACTGCATCTGTACTACAAGTGAACTTATAAGTATACTAGTAGCTTACTATTTTAATACTTGTAGTATTTTTTTTTTTTGTTTATAAAAGTACACTAAAGTTTTTTTTTTTTGTAAGTTTTCATTAAGTGAACTTAACATCATACTTATAGTTTACTATTTTTATATAATTTTTCCTTTTAAGTATACTACTATGTTCTTATTTAGGTATAAACTTATATACTTATATAAACTTTATACTTGAAATATACCTTTAACTGTACTTTAACTCTTTCCTCTTTTTCCTCTTTCCATTTAAAAATATTTTATTCTACCTTCATGCATCCTTTTATCAACACTTGAAAGTTTCATAAAAGTTTCATTAAAAAAGCAACATTTTGATAGACTGGGTAAACCCAGCCTGATCTGCCGGGGATCTGATTTCGCCCTGCAGCTCAGGCTGGAGGCCTGTACATATTTCTATCCTGCTTCTGTTACAAATTTGCGGGGACCAATCATAAACCAGCTTATCCACCTGGCACGCTATTGGTGGGTTTAACACAATGATGGATAGAGAAGCAATGGATCGTTGGTCTGATTGGTTGAAGGACTATCCAATTGCATACAGAGTCATTTGAACTATGCTGTTGACCACGCCTCTTGCAGTAGAAAATACAGGTGAGGCGAGGGTGAGACGGGTCGAGTCAGTGAGGGTGAGACAGGTCGAGTCAGTGAGGGTGAGACAGGTCGAGTCAGTGAGGGTGAGACAGGTCGAGTCAGTGAGGGTGAGACAGGTCGAGTCAGTGAGGGTGAGACAGGTCGAGTCAGTGAGGGTGAGACGAGTCGAGTCAGTGAGGGTGAGACAGGTCGCGTCAGTGAGGGTGAGACAGGTCAAGTCAGTGAGGGTGAGATGAGTCGAGTCAGTGAGGGTGAGACAGGTCGAGTCAGTGAGGGTGAGATGAGTCGAGTCAGTGAGGGTGAGATGAGTCAAGTCAGTGAGGGTGAGACGAGTCGAGTCAGTGAGGGTGAGACAGGTCGCGTCAGTGAGGGTGAGACAGGTCAAGTCAGTGAGGGTGAGATGAGTCGAGTCAGTGAGGGTGAGACAGGTCGAGTCAGTGAGGGTGAGATGAGTCGAGTCAGTGAGGGTGAGATGAGTCAAGTCAGTGAGGGTGAGACAGGTCGAGTCAGTGAGGGTGAGATGAGTCGAGTCAGTGAGGGTGAGACAGGTCGAGTCAGTGAGGGTGAGATGAGTCGAGTCAGTGAGGGTGAGACAGGTCGAGTCAGTGAGGGTGAGATGAGTCGAGTCAGTGAGGGTGAGACGGGTCGAGTCAGTGAGGGTGAGATGAGTCGAGTCAGTGAGGGTGAGACAGGTCGAGTCAGTGAGGGTGAGATGAGTCGAGTCAGTGAGGGTGAGACAGGTCGAGTCAGTGAGGTGAGATGAGTCGAGTCAGTGAGGGTGAGACAGGTCGAGTCAGTGAGGGTGAGACAGGTCGAGTCAGTGAGGGCGAGTCAGTGAGGGTGAGACAGGTCGAGTCAGTGAGGGTAAGATGAGTCGAGTCAGTGAGGGTGAGACAGGTCGAGTCAGTGAGGGTGAGATGAGTCGAGTCAGTGAGGGTGAGACAGGTCGAGTCAGTGAGGGTGAGATGAGTCGAGTCAGTGAGGGTGAGACAGGTCGAGTCAGTGAGGGTGAGATGAGTCGAGTCAGTGAGGGTGAGATGAGTCGAGTCAGTGAGGGTGAGACAGGTCGAGTCAGTGAGGGTGAGATGAGTCGAGTCAGTGAGGGTGAGACAGGTCGAGTCAGTGAGGGTGAGATGAGTCGAGTCAGTGAGGGTGAGACAGGTCGAGTCAGTGAGGGTGAGATGAGTCGAGTCAGTGAGGGTGAGACAGGTCGAGTCAGTGAGGGTGAGATGAGTCGAGTCAGTGAGGGTGAGACAGGTCGAGTCAGTGAGGGTGAGATGAGTCGAGTCAGTGAGGGTGAGACAGGTCGAGTCAGTGAGGGTGAGATGAGTCGAGTCAGTGAGGGTGAGACAGGTCGAGTCAGTGAGGGTGAGACAGGTCGAGTCAGCTGTCAAGCTAGTGGCGTTCGCTCGGTCTGCTGCGGCCTCCGTAATTGTTTAAAGCAATCAATTTCCTTCTGCTCCGTCAGTTTCTCTTATCTGCTTTTTACCCTGGTCTCTAAAAGCCACATTATCACTGAAGGGCTTTTGTGTCATAAACTATGTGCCTTTGTTTCACATTCTGCACAGGTATTTTTGGAATAGTTACTGAATTTCTGCACACATTTACTTTCATTGAAATTCTCTTCTCCTATTGGTCAAACTCTGCTAGACAAGTTGTAGGCCTTGTTAATCCCAGCTGTTGTATCCCTGAACAGCCAAAGTCACACACTAGTCCAACATAAAACATGACACTATTAAAGACTAATAGACGGAGGCTTGCTCCAAACTTCATTTCGTTATACTGTACTTGTACATGTGTAATGACGAATAAACTTCAACTTCAACTTCAACTAATAAATTAACATTTTGCATGAGTTGGGGTTAGGGTTAATATGTGACGTACATACTGATCATGGTAAAATCTGACCAGTGCTTGTCATCGCCATCTGGTTTGAAGAGAGAATCAGCCTTCGATATGTCTGCATTGTATTACAAGTGCTGTTGCCATAGAAACACACACATTCTAATTCCAGCCATCATCAGTTAACATGAAACTCCTATTGTGAGGCCATAGACCCTGGAAACCCATGAAGATGCTTCCAGACTCCTCTCATATGATCAGCTGGATACATGACAGGATACATGACAGACTCACAAACAAATCATTTCCCAGCACTCTTGTCCAATTTGGCCCTTTCTATCTTCTTATTGAATTAAGTCAAATGTACTTTTTATAGTGCGTGTTGTTTGAAAGCAGCTTCACAGAAAACGGTGAGCCAGACGAAGGTGATTGTTAAGAGTGGAGCATCTAAAAAAGCATAATTCTGATCCAACATTGTCATAAAGGAGAAACACGCCATTCACTTCAACACTGAGGAGACAGGCAAAGAGGAACTGTGGTAAAGGAAGAAAAACAATCGTCACAACAGTAGCAGTGTGAGAACTGATCCATGACTCGATCTACACAGAACATCAGAGTTTAAACCAAACTTGACCTGCAAATAGCTTTATTGTTCATAGACCAGATGGTGATTTCTCATCAGTGTTACTGGTCCTCCTGAATCTGATACTGGCACTGGCACAGGATCAATATTCCTCACAATCCTAACCCTAACCCACTAACATGATTCCTTTACTTTACTGCTCTGCTGCTGTCTGGCAACTTCATCCAAGCCCCCATCCGTCGTGTTTTTCATGAGGAGGTCACATGTGTTGGGCGTTAAAGCAGTCGTGTGACAGGGTCTTAAAGGATTAGTTCACTTTAAAATGAAAATTACCCCATGCTTTACTCTCCCTCAAGCCATCCTAGGTGTATATGACTTTCTTCTTTCTGATGAACACAATCAGAGTTATATTAATAAATATAAAAGCTTTATAATGGCAGTGATGGGATCCATTGGGTTTGAAGCTCCAAAAAAAAGCGCATCCATCCATCATAAACATAATCCACATGGCTCCAGGGGTTTCAAGATTCAAGATTCAAGAGTTTTATTTGTCACACACACAGTTATATACAGAATATACAACCGGCAGTGAAATGTAAACAGGTCCGCTCCATGGACAGTGCAAATTCACAGTTAAAAACACAAGGAGGAAATTATAATAGAAATAGAATAAAAAGTACTATATATATCTATCTGTAGAATTATAAATAATCAAGTCAAGTAGAAGAAAAAAAAAGTAAAAAATAAGGATAAAGTGGAATAAAATAAGTGAGGTAAACTGTGCAGTGAGTAAACTGTAGACTTATAAATATGTGGTTAACAAATGTATAAAGAGTATAATGTGCAAACAGGTTTATAACAGGTTGTTACACAGTAACAACGAGAACAGAAAGTGCAGTGCAATGTCAGTATGTCGATGTTTATCCTGAAGTGAAGTCACGTGATGTTAAGTGACTGAGTTCAGGAGTCTGATGGCCTGGGGAAGAAGCTCCTCCTGAGTCTCTCAGTTTTGGCCATCAGGCTTCGGAAGCGCTTACCAGATGGCAGCAGCGTGAAATAAGGGTTTGCAGGGTGATTAGAGTCCTTGGTGATCTTAGTAGCTCTACCTTTGCAGCGTTTGGTGTAGACGTCCTGCAGAGACGGGAGAGCTGACCCTGAGATACGCTCGGATAAGCGCACTACTCTTTGCAGGGCTTTGCAGTCATGACTGGTGCTGTTCCCATACCACGCTGTGATGCACTGAGTTAATACACTTTCTATCGCCCCTAAATAGAAAGTTTTCAGGATAGCTGGTGAAACCCTGAATTTCCTCAGCTGGCGCAGGTGGTACAGTCTTTGCCTGGCTTTTTCACCTGTGTCTGAATGTGAGCAGTCCAGGTCAGGTCCTCGGAGATGTTTACACCCAGGTACTTGAAGCTGCTCACTCTCTCTACTGGTGACCCGCTGATCATGAGGGGGGAGTATGTCCATTGCTGTCTCTTCCTGAAGTCCACAATCATTTCTTTGGTCTTGCCAACATTCAGAGAGAGACAGTTGTCCTGGCACCATGATGTTAGATGCTCCACCTCGCCCAAGTATGCCGTCTCATTGTTGTTGGAAATGAGGCCCAGGACAACAGTATCATCAGCAAATTTGATGATAGAGGTGGAGCTGTGTGTGGACAAACAGTCATGCGTGTAGAGCGAGTAGAGCAGGGGACTCAGGACACAGCCCTGTGGAGCTCCCACACTCAGGGTGATGGAGGTGGAGGTGGACTGGCCTACTCTCACCACCTGAGGCCTGCCAGTGAGGAAGTCCTCAATCCAGTGGCAGAGAGAAGGATTCAGGCCGAGATCCAGGAGTTTGGAGGTTAGCTTGATGGGAACTATGGTGTTAAAGGCTGAGCTATAGTCAATAAATAGCAGCCTTACGTAGTTCCCACTTTTGCTGTCGATGTGAGTGAGGGAGGAGTGGAGGACATGAGAGATGGCATCTTCAGTCGATCTATTGGGACGATAGGCAAACTGAAGAGGGTCCAAAGTGTCAGGAATGAAGGCGCAAATGGTGTTTTTAATGAGTCTCTCAAAGACCTTCATGACTATAGACGTGAGAGCCACTGGACGATAGTCATTTAGGCAGGAGGGTTTACTGTTCTTAGGGACAGGGATGATGGTGGATTTTTTGAAGGATTTTTGAAGGGTTAATTCTGAAGTGAATCCATGGAGTTTTGTAAGAAAGATATCCACATTTAACACATTATAAAGTAAAATATCTAGCATTTTCTCAGCCTCAGGGACTTTGTTCGGTGTAAATCAGGCGATTCAGCTGTAAAGCGGACTTCGACCAACTGAGATTGTGTTCTGAAACAACAGCATGAGACTCAACTCAACTCCTCCCGTCAGGATAATGTTCCTTTAATACCGAGGCTCATTCATGAAAGAACACACGTGACAGATGCAGAAGTGCCCCTGGAGCCCAACACCAGCCCTGCGTCTCACGGGTATATCAAAATTATAATTTTTTCTTTTATGCCAAAAATCATTAGGATATTAAAATCATGTTCCATGAAGATATTTTGTAAATGTCCTACCGTAAATATATCAGAAATTTATTAGTAGTAGTAATATGCATTGCTAAGGACTTCATTTGGACAACTTTAAAGCAGATTTTCTCAATATTTTGATTGTTCTGCACCCTCAGATTCCAGATTTTCAAATAGTTGTATATCAACCAAATATTGCCCTATCCTAACAAACCACACATCAGTGGATCAGCTTAATTACTCAGCTTTCAGATGATGATTTTAAAAAATTGACCCTTATGACTGGTTTTGCATGGAATAGCTTTCCTAATAATGTTCGGGGCTCACTCTCCCAGTTTAAATCTAGATTAAAGATGCATCTCTTTAGCCAAGCATTCACATAATGCATCTCATAACCTTGTACTCCAGTTATATCAGTGCACATGACTGTCTTTGCTTAATGCTTTGAACAGCAGCTACGCTAATTATTTTCCTGTTCTGTTCCCGAGGTAATCAGAGAGTCTGTCAGCTGCAGTCTGGATCCAGCCTCTTATGAAGACTTCAGATAACTTGGACACAGTCTCCTCTGATAACAAATCACTCTAAATTGTAATGCAGATGCATACATTTTCTGTAAAGCTGCTTTGAGATATGTATTGTGAAAAGCGCTATATACAAATAAATGTGAATTGAATTGGTTTTGTGGTCCAGGGCCACATATTAGCATGTGCAAAAGCAATCTATTGGATGACCATCTACTACTTCACACGTGTGATTAAGGAAGACTCTGAAACCAGCCCAACTCTCATGGAATCAGACGCCTCCCTCATTACCTTTGCATTTTCACCACAGAAACAAGAACCTGTCAGCAGAGCCAAGCAATTGAATAATGCAGGTTTTCTTTACGCTATTGATCGAAGCTCCAGGTAAATTATCTTCCCGCCCCAAGTGTTTCCAAACAACTTGAGTGCCTGTAAATTCCCCAATACACTATAAATATAAAAGAGAGACACGTTTAACAGAGTATGAACAAAAGCCAGAGTGATTTGCTCTTGGAAAAATAAGACAAGCTGTAAGAAACAATTCTCGGTGAATAAAGGCATGCTGTGAAGCTGCAAACATGCTTCAGACGGTGCTAGTGAGGGCTGGAGGAAGACATGGATATTTTGGGAAAGACTAAGCCTTCTCTTTGTGACTTATTATTACTGAGGATTTTGTACAAATGCAATGAGATGCACTTTAAGAGCTACTAAATCCCATGAAGCCTTCCGGAGAGGCTCGAGGAAGCAGCAAAGCACTTACACATATTATATTAAACAGGAAATTAAAAGAAGAAACCACATGGGGTTTGGGGGATATTGAGGCTCCTGTGCTCCTCTTCATGCTTATTGAAGTAAATGAGGGCTGGTGGGACTAGTCTACTGAAAACAGACTGCGGTTCCTTCTTTAAGGACGACGCAAAGTCAAAGCTTTTATACAGCAAACTAGAGCTTTCACATCATACCTGCTCTTCTAAACAAGGCTACTAGTGGAGGGTTAACATGTTTAGAGATATGCATGCATTAAAGTGCACCGCAGAATTTGATTATTTATCAGATATATTTCAATGTAAAGATTCTGGTATCTGGTATTATTTCTAAAATCAGAGAGGCTGATGCTGTGAACTACATTCTATTAGTCGTGAGCTTAAAGGGGATGTCTAATGCTCTTTCCTGCATTCTGCCTTATTCACACTGCTCAAGAGTTGATTCTCATGATAAACATGGACAAAGTTTAAAAAAAAAAAAAAACGAGTTGGACGTATGACAGAGTATTTCTGTGCCAAATACACTCCTTCGGACAAGTTTTTTTTTTTTTTTTTGAGTATGGCCCTGTATGACATCATAAAGGGTGGAGTTCCTTATATTGGCACTTCTCTCAGATGAACACACACACACACACACACACATCACCCAGAGCGTGATGTGTGTTTGTTTGTTCCCGGTCATGAGTGGAAACCGCAGGCGGAGAGTGAAGCTGCATCAAATGTGTGTGTTTTGTTGGGAATCACCGCATAAGTGCATATAATGTGAACAACACCAACATATAGTGTGTGTGTGTGTGTGTGTGTGTGTGTGTGTGTGTGTGTGTGTGTGTGTGTGTGTGTGTGTGTGTGTGTGTGTGTGTGTGTGTGTGTGTGTGTGTGTGTGTTCTCGTGACTCTTTAGCTCTGCCTCCATGAGCTTGGCTGTTTTCAGAAAGAATCGGTTCAGTGTTTCTGTCTTTTATAAATCTGATAAACTAAAGACTCTTGGGAGATATGAAGGATCAACACTACTCTAGAGATACTCAAGACTAACACGAGACTGCAGAAACGGTGTGTGTTATGACCCTTTAAGATGCAGATTGAAAACAATACAAACAAATACAAAAGTTGAGATTACAGTATAGATAAAGGCACTATAAAGTGCAAACTGTAATGAAGAAAAAAACACTGTGAGCGTGAGAAAGCTTGACGTTCAGCTCCACTATCACATTTCCTCTCTAGTTGTTTCAAAAAGACTGGCAGCTGTGGTCACATTTTCACCCTCATATCATATTTTGGCAGCTGTTTCGCACAGAACGGTGCAGTGGGGTTACACTTCAACGGATCATTACAAATGCTGTTTTCTTGCTGCTTAACATAAATGTGCCACGGTTCCCCATGAGTGAATTGTTCATTACCTGACTCCTGGTCCACTTCAGCCACCACAGACAGCCAAACAAATGAGTTTCTCTCCTCTGAACTCTTCTTGGTCATGTCTACGGTCTATAGGATTAGATCACCACCATCCCTAAAGGAATAGCTCACCCAAAAATCATTTACTTGTTCCAAACCAGTACATCTCCAATGCTGTTTGGTTCTCAACAATCTTCAAAATATCTACTTTGTGTTCCACAGAAGAAAAAGTCATACAGGTTTGGAATGACAAGAATGATCATTTCTGTTTGAAGTATCTCTTTAATGAGAAACTGCTGATATAACGAGGGGCCCAAACAAGTGAAATGGACTGTTTTGCATTATTTTCTAATGCCAACAAATTACACAAATTTTCTGAATAGCATCATTTTGCCTAACTTTTTAAAACATTAACCAGGATATAAACAGATTTTCGTTGTCTCATACTTTTGAGCCCACTTTATTTCTGAGAAACATGAAATGTCAACATACAATTTGACTGTTCAGTACCAGATTATGTATATGAATATGAACTTGCACAATACAGCAAAATGAATCAGATTAATTTCCATATCTTCATGTTCTAGCTCAAACCCAGGCTACGGCAAGTTTCAATTTGATTATCAGTAGATGGAATGATGGATAAGTTCAGAGAGGTAAACCGCACAATAAATTCAGCTTTTATCCAACTACCTGATGTCAATAAAAATATCTGGGCTCTCAAAATCAAATGTTACAAATCAATCGTCTCTCTGCTGAAGCTCCTCACATTCAATGTGTTTAGGTGCATTCAAGATCGAAATCAATTACTCCTGAGTCGCGTTTCATTACAGCTTTACCACAGCGCTCTCTGGATGCTCCCGCGGCCCCGGCGCATCAGCTGGCGTGTTGTTAAATGGATCGGAGGCCCGTCAGATTGTGTGGTGATGGACTGGTTCTGAAAGAGCTCTCCCCAGCGAGCGATGAATCTGCGTGGGCAGCTCGGGTCCCATCGGCCCAGTGGCTCACCGCTGCTGATTTAGCCCTGCGTGTAAATCATAGAGCGAAGCCTGCCAGCGACCAGCATCATTTTGATCCAGCCACAAATCACAGCGCTGCGCCTGCATGGGGACGTCAGTCATAAAGCGCTGTTCCTCCCCCAGCGCTCCAGAATAATCACACACTGGGACTCCATCCGTCCCGCTAGTTTATCTGGGAGGTCGAGAGGCGCCATTTATCATCACTATTTCCCAACAGCCTTTGACAAACGTGTGGATTCAACTGCAGTGTGTGACATTTGTCAGAGCATTATGTTTAAGCGCAGTGCGGTCAGGATGCTCCACCAGTGTCTTAACATTCTTTGTCTTTGAGTCTGCAAAAACCGTCAGTTTGTTTAGGTTTGGTGAACGTTTGTTCATGTACAGTTGGGTCAATATTTGTTTTTCAGTCTGCTGTTTGAATAAACTGGACTAGTGAACTTCAGAGAAGGGGATTCCAAATTGGGGAAAATCTGAGAAGAGAAAAGAAAAAGATTTTAAAAAGGATTTTAACAATTTGCTTTAGTACAATGACAATATAAGTGTCAATTATTTAAGTTTGGAAATCACAGTTTTTGTACATCAGGCATAACATTATGATCACCTTCCTAAGTCCTGTAAATTGCGAGGTGTGGCCTCCATGGATCGGACATGTTTGTTCAGCTCATCCCACAGATGCTCGATTGGATTGACATATGGGGAATTTGGAGGCCAAGTCAACACCTCAAACTCGTTGTTGAGCTCCTCAAACCATTCCTGAAGCATTTGTGCTTTGTGTCAGGAGCATTATCCTGCTGGAAGAGCCACAGCCACCAGGGAATACCGTTTCCATGAAAGGCTGTAAATGGTCTGCAACAATGCTTAGGTAGGTGGTACGTGTCAAAGGAACATCCACATGGATGGCAGGACCCAAGGTTTCCCAGCAGAACATTGCCCAAAGCATCACACTGCCTCCGCCGGCTCGCCTTCTTCCCATAGTGCATCCTGGTGCCATGTGTTCCCCAGGGAAGCCACGCACACGCACCCGGCCATCCACGTGATGTAAAAGAACACGTGATTCATCAGACCAGGCCACCTTCTTCCATTGCTCCATGGTCCAGTTCTGATGCTCACGTGCCACTGTTGGTGTTTTCGGCGGTGGACAGGGGTCAGCATGGGCACCCTGACTGGTCAGCGGCTATGCCGCCCCATACGCAACAAACTGAGATGCTCTGTGTATTCTGACACCTTTCTATCAGAACCAGCATTAACTTCCTGAGCAGTTTGAGCTCCAGTAGCTCGTCTGTTTGATCGGACCACACGGGCCAGCCTTCGCTCCCCACGTGCATCAATGAGCCTTGGCCGCCCATGACCCTGTGGCCGGTTCTCCACTGTTCCTTCCTTGGAGCACTTTTGATAGATCCTGACCACTGCAGACCGGGAACACCCCACAAAAGCTGCAGTTTTGGAGATGCTCTGACCCAGTCGTCTAGCCATCACAATCTGGCCCTTGTCAAACTCGCTCAAATCCTTACGCTTGCCCATTTTTCCTCCTTCTAACACATGCCTAACACTGATGCATAATCTGTGTTATTCACTTCATCATAACGGTCATAATGTTATGCCTGATCAGTGTACAGCTGCGGTTATATTTTAGGAAGGTGGTTTTTCGCAAGGGGATCATTATATTTGAGGGTCCTTAGCATCAGACAGCTTGAAAACCCCTGCTAACATAAAATAGAGCTCAAAGCTATTTAAAGAGCACACAATTCAAGCGAAATTGAAGAACGAACTGGTGTGACAAGATCAGGCCAAAACGAAGGCCTAATCCTGGCTTAATCTAAGCCCTGTTTGTGAAACCAGGCCTAAATGTAAATTGTAAAATAACAGCGCTTTAAATTATAAACATTATAGCTTGTCAAACTTCAGTGTCAAAGAAACTTTATTAGCATGAATGTACCTGAATGAATCATGGGAACTGCAGAAACTGCTATATTTAAGAGGGAATGTGTATTTGAAGGTTAAAATATTACTTTTCTTTTTCTCAATGGGAGAAATATTATATAAATTATGAGTGAATGCATTTCAATATCTATGCCACTCAGCCAGCACACAGTCAGTTCAGTGCTTCCATGGGAGTGAAGCATCACAGAAGGAAATCTCTTTAATATCGCAGTGTTTGTCAGACGCAGTTTCATAAAAGAGCTGTTGCTCACAGGGTTCGAGTCTGTCCTGATTCCACCCGCTCTCAGGCCTGCGTTCCTGGCGATGAATAAAGCAAGTTGTGACACAGTTCCTACTGCAAGCACTTAACTAATCAACAGCCTTAACCCAAATCACTTACTACACAAAGTAAACATTAATTTCTCTTTATTTCTAGCGTGTTATCTTTCTGATCAACCTGTCATTGTGTTCTGTAAATATTGTGAGTTGCTTGTGAGGTTTCTCATTTGTAAGTCGCTTTAGAAAAAGGCGCCTGCTAACTGAATAGATGTCATTTGAACTATTAAGTTGTCTGTGTCTATTTTTATTGCTCCAAAGGAACACATACTCACACCTCACGTTTTCACCGAAGCTATTCAATGCCGAATGTCTTTCTGAATCTCACGTTAACTCTCTCCACTCCTACTGTTTATGCAGTCTGCCAAATTATAGCTTCCATCAAAAATTCAAAGACCAGAAAGAGAAGATTATGAAAGAAAACAGCTTCCCCTGCATCTCCCCTTTGACTCACACGTCGCCCAGTAATGGTAAGACAGCACTTGATATATAATATATACATTTCCATTCAGCTGAAAGACATCACCGTATTCCCTGGGGAAATGACAGCCTGTCTCATTCTCATCTGCATTCTGTTGAAAAGTGTAACATGCGTTGGCATTGATGTATTCAGCGGCTCGTTCACTGTCAAGCAGACGAGCAGTTTGAACAGTCCTGGCTCTGAGACACTGCAGAGATCTTCACATTGATAAGGACAGTTTGTGGCTCCCTCTGTGTCTCCGGACTTTAATTCAGTCAATGTCTGAGATGCTCTACATGCGATCTCTGATGTGCCTGATGCAAACTCATCCCAGCAAGCAATTTTGCGTTTAAAAGACATCTAATAGCCATCCAAACTCAGCCCTGACATCTAGGCTAAAACAAGGCAAAATTTGGGCCGTCAGTGAAAATTTCATAAACGTCTAACCACAGCCCAATAAAAGACTAGTCATCTAGAGCATGGACATGTCAAAGAAATGAAACCAAACACCTTGTAATCACTGTTGACATTGCTTAAAGAGGACCTATTTTACAAAATTCACTTTTATAACGTGTTTGAACACAGATGTGTGTGTAGACAGCCAGACTATTATGATAAAAATCCACCCAATACTTGTGTTATAATCCCTATTAATCATCATCAATCCCTCATATTTCCCTCTACTCCTGCGTAAGAGTAGGGAAGCCCCGCCCATGCCTGCTGCTGATTGGCCCTTTATCATAGACACGCCCCTGAGTGAGAAGCACAGAGACGCCATTTCTGTATCCTCGCTGTATCAGCGCTCGAGTATTACAGTGTGTGCGCCACAAACATCACTAATGCTCTGATGAAGCAGCGAACACACGAGTCTCATAGACTGCGGCATCAGAGCCACTGACGGCACCGGGGGTGAAGTTCAGTTATGAAGGAAATGAGCCCAAGAATGACGGGAACATGTGATATATTTGAGCTAATCATTTTACGCATGACTGCTTCAAGCTCTAACTTCATATCAGAACGAGTGAGGATGGCACTTTCATATTCTGTGAATGTTTGCAGATGTCCTTCTGAATGAGCTGAACGCTGTACGCTAATGTGGCTAAAGCTAGCATCGTCTCTGACTGTATTCACAGAGACTAGAGCTGTGGCATTAGTTTGATCCTGAAAACACTCACCATCTGCGGGATTCAGAAACGCACATTTATTATGCATTGTATAGTCGGGTGACGGACGTGTTGCGTTTCCACACGAGCACCGATACAACATTCTATAGATGAACACGACGTCACATGCTAGTCCATGAGCTGAATCAACGTAACTCCACAACAACTAGCGTTACAGAAATGATCCACTGAGCGTTCAGTGTAAAAGTGTGGAGCTCTTCCTGAGTCTCTCGTCTGTGTCGGAATATTCTGAATGTTCTGATCTAACATGACCTCTGACCTGCAATGTTGCCAGAATTATAATCATCCACTGTTTGTTTGTCGGCCAGAGGAGAACTGGCACCCTGACTGAGCCTGGTTTCTCCCAAGGTTTTTCTGAAGGAGTTTTGGTTCCTTGCCACCGTTGCCTCTGGCTTTTGGCTTGCTCAGTTGGGGACACCTAAATCTCATCTATATTACCGATCCGCCCGCATTGACACTATATGATACTTGAAATTAGCATTTCACCAGAGCGGCTGTACAGCCGAATCAAATTCTGTTGCATTATTTTCCTGTTAACTCTGTGAAGCTGCTCTGAAACAATCGGCACTGTATAAAGCGCTGTATAAATAAAGGTGACTTGACTTGACTCCGGCTCAAACATATACGGCTGCTCCACAACTGCTTATTTCTGACATTTGTCTGAGTGAGATTGGCCTGTTTTGTTGTTAACGGAGTATCTGAAGCTTGTGTAAAAGCTCCGCCCACTTCTGGAAGGGGGCGGGGAAAAGTGTTTTTGCTCACACCCAAATAGAGGCAAATTTGACAAGCGATAATAAATGATCTGAGGGTATTTTGAGCTGAAACTTCACACACACATTCTGGGACACCAGAGATTTATATTACATCTTGTGAAAAGGGGCATAATATGTCCTCTTTAAATTATGGAATATCATACATCTCACAAGGTATTTTGCCAAAATTGACATGTAACTAAATTCAAGATTATTTTGGCTAGAAGTGGGTTACTCATAGCCAGACTATATCAGGTCTATAGTTAACCGGTTAAATGACTGCTATTGCTTGCTGGTATGATGGCTAAAACTATCAGTGCCATACGCCTGGGTGCCGTTACACGAGTCGGCGGGTTCGATGAGCAGACCTGGAATAGATTTCTTCTAAAAGGCACTAAAAGGCAAAAGACTGCCTACAGTAAATGAAATATTCAAAAATGATGCCAGAGCAAATTAAGTTTAGAGCATGTCGCAAGATCTTAAATAACCTGGGGTAATTGCATTTAACAGCATTATGCACTACAGAGTACAGCGTGTCTGTTTTATCTCAACAGTCTATGGTTTCTACAAGTCAGCAAAACAGGTGAATGCTTCTGTGCGAACCAGAGGATCAGAAAGCAGCCCCTTTGTGGCTCTAAGTGCCATTCTAGTTATCCTGTGAAATCATGCCGTTTACCTAGACGGAGCTTTTGACAGGATGAAAGTGCCTGGCCCAATAAGGCCTGGAGAGGTAATTCAAAGCCCCTGGACGAGAGCCAGAATCATTTTTTAGTGTGTGACAGAGGTGATCGGGCCACAACAAGCCTATTTCAGACACCTGACCTGGTAACAAACTAAAGTCTGGTTCCTGCACAGTCACTTTACAAAAGAAGCACAGCAGAGCTGCAGATGATGGGAGTAATTAAGCGGTGTGAAACTCAGAGGAATTCCCTTTTCCCTTGATTAAGCAGCAAATGAGCACATATCCTAGAAGCTGTTTTGGCTAATTCAGGGACAACTGCTTTCATGATGTGCTTATTTGATGTGCACAAAAGAATAATGTCAGAGAGTGATAGTTCTGAGATAACTACCAACCAGTACAACCACCATAGGCATGAGGGGGACAAGTCCCCCCCAATAATCGGAAATGGCCAAACTGGAAACAGCCTTCCTACCAACAGCTTGATAACCAATTTACAAACGCTAGAGGAGAATTAGCCAAATGAGACTTTGAGCCGTTTGTCATGTCAAACACTCCACACAACGTGCAGCACACTGGGATGATTGGTGAATTAGCATAAATACATATTTAGCCGATACTAAAAGTGGCTGGACTAACCTTGGAGAGGACTTGATTAGGTTCATTAGCAGAGCGGCGTCCCTCAGGTCTCTGTCAGCGAACAGCACCGGTTCAGCCGCTCTATAATTCGCTCAGAGCTTCAGCTCCCACACGAGCCCCTTCCTTTTCAAGCCCATGAAAATACATTAGGATGGATTTAGGTCGTTCATACTTTCCTATGGAAATAAAGCAAGTTTTGTGAAGTCAAGTCAGCTTTCTTTCTATAGCACTTGGTTTCAAAAGCAGCTTTAAATGATTCAATGATGTAAACCAGAGCAGCTCTAAAAAGACCATAGAGTCATCATTCAGCTGAAGCCACTTCAGCGTTGATTCAGTTCCCTTGTAAAGATCATCAATTATTAAATGAGTTAATTTCATCTATAAAGCTCACTTCTGTTCTCATACAGTCAGATCAATAATACTGTTGAATACTGGCTCTCCTCTGGTCAATGAATGAGCACATGTGATTATGATTCAGGCTGCATCACGTCATATTGTGGAAGGTTTCTCAGCTCAGTAATCATGTGTAAAAACCTGCACACAAGCATTTTTCACTCAGAGATCATGATTCATCAATTACCATATAAATACATATATTTGTTGCAACTAAGGCTCATTAGGAAAACGTGCCTCTATTTTCAGGCATGAGACCCATAAAACACAAAGCACAATAAAAAGACTTGTACAAGCAAGCTATAAAAACAAATGTGACACTGGACCACAAAATCAGTCATAAGGGTCAATTCTTTAAAATGTATTTATACATCATCTGAATAGCTAAATAAATAGCTTTCCATTGATGTGTGGTTTGTTAGAATATGACAATATTTGGCCGAGATACTATTTGAAAATCTCGAATTTGAGGGTGCAAAAAAATATAAATATTGAGAAAATTAGCAATGCATATTACTACTAAAAATACATTTTTGATATATTTACGGTTGGACATTTACAAAATATTTTCATGGAACATGATCTTAATGTCTTAAAGAAAATGTATAATAACAATAGCCAACAATATGGGTCAAAATTATAATCTATTATCAAACATTATGCTCCTCTTTTATTATCAAATCTTTTTCTGAACTGCCAGCAAATGTACAATGTAAACAAACAATGAAATAAAACACTGCCAGATTCACATTAATCTGTTTTCGATTCAACTGAATGTGATTTTAGCTCCACTCACTGGACATTTCACTTTGACATTGTCTTGAAAAGTGCAAGAAGCAATATAATATCTTTTTGCAGAAATGTCTCCACAGGCATGTTTTTCCAATGAGTGGCTGAATGACCATGCATTTATATAATGTGGCTAATAGCATGATCTGGGATCTTATCATAAAAATGTGGCTGACATGTAATCTAGGTCTATGTAAAGATATTTGTTTCAAAGAGTTGTGAGAATGTCACACAAAAGTGCGTCTTTAGGAATGGTTTGGGGAAACTGATGAATGGAAACCTTTATATGTAAAAGATTTGGCTGTGTATTATGCTACCTATAGCCACACACTCCCTTATTTAGAATAATCCTGATTCGTCAAGACTAGAACGAGGGTAAGACAAAACTCATGTGTGTACGTACATGTTGTGAATCAGCTCACTGGCACACAATGATTGGTGTGTATCTGTGAGAACAGCAGGATCATCTGAAAACACTCACATTAGTACAGGAGCAGCAGCTCCGCTGTGGTCCAGAACGAGCAGGTCTGATGGGGTCAACAGATCCTCGCTAAAGGTCCCACAGGCTTGACAGAGACAAACACCACAGGATACACCCCACAGGGATACAATTAAACTATCTTTATCCTCCTCAGACAGAGGAAGAGCCGTGTGTGTCTTCTGTTAGGAAGCGGCGACTCTGTTAGGCTTCAAACAAACACTAGAGCTGCACGAATGGTTCACTCGTATCACACCGGTAAAATATTATTCTCATTTACATTAAGTCTGAGCAGTACATGTAAATACATTTAAATAATAAATCCTCAGGAAGTGTATATAAAGTAAGTTAGCAGGAAAAATAAACACTGACATGTTTTCTATTTTAAAATGTTAAAATGTGTTAATAAATAAAATGTTTTGTGTTGCATGCAGCGGTGATGCAGACAGGAAAGTGCATTGGTTTTGTGCTGGAAGTCATGTTTTTATCATCTATGATGTTAGCTAGTGTAAATGTCAACATCATCATATTTAGTAGTGCACATGTAGTAGTTACCTGTCGTGTAAATGAGCACTGAACGCACAGCTGGTGTGGCGCTCCTGATGTGGGATTCACTCAAGCGCTGGAGATCCGTTTCAGTCGATGTGTGACTGATGAAAACACATTCAGCATCTGTCCTGGCATTTTTACTGCGTCATCAGTAATTATGACATTAGCCAGGAGGCCAAACTGGCACAGAAACAGACACTACGAGAACTCTTGCCAGACAAGATGTTTGGTTCAAACAAAAGCTCATCCATCTCTAAAGGAAATGATTTCTGTCGCAGACCATTTCCTTCAGTAAAATATGACTGATGAATCCTCACGTGAATATGGGATTGACGTACACAGACCTGGAATCGTTATCTCTGATAATATTTGTAGCAATCAAGTCCTGTGTGCTACATTGCTACAGCGTTGCCACTTTCGTGAATTAATTACTCTAATCAGTCAAATAAGCTGGCAAGAAGGTCTGAAGATTCAAGATTCAAGAGTTTTATTTGTCACACACACAGTTATATACAGAATATACAACCGGCAGTGAAATGTAAACAGGTCCGCTCCATGGACAGTGCAAATTCACAGTTAAAAACACAAGGAGGAAATTATAATAGAAATAGGATATAAAAAAAAGTACTATCTATATATATATATATATATCTGTAGAATTATAAATAATCAAGTCAAGTAGAAGAAAAAAATAAAATAATAAGAATAAAGAAGTTAAGTGAGGTAAACTGTGCAGTGAGTAAACTGTAGACTTATAAATATGTGGTTAACAAATGTATAAGAGTATAATGTGCAAACAGGTTTATAACAGGTTGTTACACAGTAACAACGAGAACAGAAAGTGCAGTGCAATGTCAGTGTATCGATGTTTATCCTGAAGTGAAGTCACGTGATGTTAAGTGACTGAGTTCAGGAGTCTGATGGCCTGGGGGAAGAAGCTCCTCCTGAGTCTCTCAGTTTTGGCCATCAGTTTTGGCGCCTGCAACGCATCCTGCCGTAAAGCACTTCAGCGCATAGTGAGAGCAGCTGAGAAGATCGTTGGTGTCTCTCTCCCACCCCTCCAGGACATTTATAACTCCCGCCTCTCCCGCAAAGCCCTCATCATTGCGAGAGACCCCACCCACCCATCGCACAGCCTCTTCAGTCTGCTGCCATCAGGGAGGAGGCTACGCAGTCTCCAAGCAAGGACCAGCAGCCTGAAGGACAGCTTCATTCCCCAAGCTGTCAGGGCATTGAACTCCCTCCCGACTCTGCCGACTCTCCCCTCTTCTGCCCCACGCACCTGATCTGGGAATCACTGCACTATTGTTACTATTGTTTGCACTATTTGCCATCGCCACTTTACCTCTATAATTCACTTTATCCATCTTTTTTTAATCTTTCTTCTGTTGTTGTTACTGTTAAACTTTTGTTGTTATTGTTATTGTTTTGTTGTTGTTAGGCACCTAGGGTCTGAGAGTCATAGAATTTCAATTCTCTGTATGTATGTACTGTACGTATGGCAGAATTGACAATAAAAGCTGACTTTGACTTTGACTTTGAGGCTTTGGAAGCGCTTACCAGATGGCAGCAGCGTGAAATGAGGGTTTGCAGGGTGATTAGAGTCCTTGATGATCTTAGTAGCTCTACCTTTGCAGCGTTTGGTGTAGACGTCCTGCAGAGACGGGAGAGCTGACCCTGAGATACGCTCGGATAAGCGCACGACTCTTTGCAGGGCTTTGCAGTCATGACTGGTGCTGTTCCCATACCACGCTGTGATGCACTGAGTTAAAACACTTTCTATCGCCCCTAAATAGAAAGTTTTCAGGATAGCTGGTGAAACCCTGAATTTCCTCAGCTGGCGCAGGTGGTACAGTCTTTGCCTGGCTTTTTTCACCTGTGTCTGAATGTGAGCAGTCCAGGTCAGGTCCTCGGAGATGTTTACACCCAGGTACTTGAAGCTGCTCACTCTCTCTACTGGTGACCCGCTGATCATGAGGGGGAGTATGTCCGTTGCTGTCTCTTCCTGAAGTCCACAATCATTTCTTTGGTCTTGCCAACATTCAGAGAGAGACAGTTGTCCTGGCACCATGATGTTAGATGCTCCACCTCGTCCAAGTATGCCGTCTCATTGTTGTTGGAAATGAGGCCCAGGACAACAGTATCATCAGCAAATTTGATGATAGAGGTGGAGCTGTGTGTGGACAAACAGTCATGTGTGTAGAGAGAGTAGAGCAGGGGACTCAGGACACAGCCCTGTGGAGCTCCCACACTCAGGGTGATGGAGGTGGAGGTGGACTGGCCTATTCTCACCACCTGAGGCCTGCCAGTGAGGAAGTCCTCAATCCAGTGGCAGAGAGAAGGATTCAGGCCGAGATCCAGGAGTTTGGAGGTTAGCTTGATGGGAACTATGGTGTTAAAGGCTGAGCTATAGTCAATAAATAGCAGCCTTACGTAGTTCCCACTTTTGCTGTCGATGTGAGTGCGGGAGGAGTGGAGGACATGAGAGATGGCATCTTCAGTCGATCTATTGGGACGATAGGCAAACTGAAGAGGGTCCAAAGTGTCAGGAATGAAGGCGCAAATGGTGTTTTTAATGAGTCTCTCAAAGACCTTCATGACTATAGATGTGAGAGAATTACACAAATGCATATTTTCAATTCAAAACGGCTATATTTGAGAAAAAAAGTCAAGTAGTTTGCATTACTAGATGTTACTGTCAGTTATTTAACATTTCTATTACAAAGCACATGTATTAAATGTTTTGCTTACCTCACTTTCAACGTTAAACTTCATGCTGGAATTTGCACTCTGTTTCTGTGAGTAGAAATGAAGTCGGCTGATTCTCAAACATAGCTGCCAGACGGTTCAGACTCGCTCTCTGTCTGCTTTGGGGAAACTAAGATAGTTTGCAGAGCAAGAGTCTGTGAAAATGTGTGACTGATAAATTATGGCATTGTAATGCAGAAAAACTAGAGCATGCAAGCACTTTTCCAGCCAGGGAAGATGATGCTGGACGTGAGCCCATGAGTTTCACACTCTCTGCGAAATTATTTGGCGTGGCAATTTAGTTCCATCAAAATACTGCCAGCTCTATGAAAACGGAGAACTGACACGCGGCGACACATCAGATTTAGTCGGAGTGATGGCGGTGGGTGCTGACCTTAAATATTAATATTTGTCAGAAAGTTTTCAGTGTTACAGTGCCTAAGGGAAAGCTGAATACCGAAGGCTTGATGTGACACTTATGAGATGGAGTGGAGGCCATTCAAGACAAGCTGAATCTGCTTGCTCTTCCCATCATGCAGCAGCTGTCACGAGCAGAAGGATATTCTTCATTAATTGGATAGTGACAGAGTAGCAGATTCCTTATAATGAATCCAATAACAGTCTTCGCAGGTCATTAAGATTAACCAGAGTCCACTTCATTAATTATTTAGAGATCCACTGTGATGTGGCATCACCTTAACTCTAATGAAAAGCAATCATTCATTACTCTATGTCGGAGAAGGGGTTATGGGTTAAAACTGAAAACCAGACCTGATGTAGTAATGAAATATGCACATCCAGCACACTTTTAACGTGCTTCTCATCAAAGAGAACAACTGAATATTTCCAGTCAAGAAGAAAACTGTCAAAACAAAGTCCTTGTCATCTCTTTACGCAGAAGAACGATCATGTGTCTCCAGTATAGACTATTCAAACAGTTTTCATGTAAATAAGGGAACATGAATGATGGGAGAGTAATGGAAGTCGATTACTGTGGGTATTTCTGAATATTTCACACTAACACCCTTGAGACCGCTAACAAATTCTGCCTTCAGCTTTCTGGGACAGACTGTGCATTCCACACAGGCTGAGGTTTAGCATGCAGTCCATGAAGAGATCCATCCATCGCCCGTTCCCATCTCCTCCTCTTCATTTCACACTGAGAGGCATTCCTGCTATGCATTCGATTTCATGCCTCCATCATATGTTTGGTCACTCACACACACACAATATGAAGAGGTGTCATATCGATCACAAGTTCAGTATGGAGTACCGCAGGGCTCGGTGCTAGGACCGTTGCTCTTCACCCTGTACATGCTACCACTGGGAGATATCATTAGGAAGCATGCCATTAGTTTTCACTGTTATGCTGACAATACTCAGCTCTATATTTCTTTGTGCTCTGATGACACTTATTAATTAAAAAAATTAACAGAATGCATAGCTGATTTTTTTTTGTTGAAATGTATGACTAGTGATTTCCTACTACTTAATTCTGAGACTTTAAGGCTAGATTATTGTAATGCTCTACTGCGTGGTTGCCCTGCTCGCTTAATAAACAAACTCCAGCTGGTCCAAAACGCAGCAGCTCGAGCTCTTACTAGAACCAGGAAGTATGACCATATTAGCCCGGTTCTGTCAACACTGCACTGGCTCCCTATTAAACATCGCATACATTTTAAAATCTTGCTTATTACTTACAAAGCACTAAATGGTTTAGCTCAACAGTACTTGAGTGAGCTCTTAACGCGTTATACTCCATCACGTCTATTGCGGTCTCAAAAATCTGGCGAGTTGATAATCCCTAGAATATCAAAATCAACTGCAGGCGGTCGATCCTTTTCCTATTTAGCGCCTAAACTCTTCCTAGCATTGTTCGGGAAGCAGACACACTCTGTCAGTTTAAATCTAGACTAAAAACGCATCTCTTTATTATGGCATACACAGAACATTATCAATTTCTATTATTCAAATCAGTTAAATGATTGTTAGGCCGCATTAACTAGGTCAGCCAGAACTGGGAACACTTCCCATAACACCTGATGTACTCGTTACATCATAAGAAGAATGGCATCTACGCTAATATATGTCTGTCTGTCTCATCCTTATTCCGAGATTACTGTAGTTCAGCTGGATCCGATCCATATCCAGATCAGACCCTGCGGCGAGCTTTGGCTCCATAACGGCGTGATAAATCTTCAAGCTGAAGGAACTGGATGAATATTTGAAAGAACCTCTATAACTGATCTGAACTATGACTTGTGCATTCTTGCCACTGTCGTCTCTGGCTTGCTTAGTTGATAATTAATATTCAACAACATTATTGATGTGACTGTACTGACGCTGCTGTTTGAGAACTGAACTGAGCTGGACGATGACATTATTTTTTGCAAAACTGCTTTACAGATGAAATTAACTAATTTAATAATTGATGATCTTTACAGTGGAACTGAATCAACACTGAACTGACTTTAGCTGAACAACATCCGAAATGCATAATTTTCCTTTAATAACTGTGAAGTTGCTTTAAAACAATCTGTTTTGTATAAAGCACTATAGAAATAAAGGTGACTTGACTTGACTTGACACACACACACTCATACAGTCACACACACACACACACACACGATAATGAGATCTGCAATGGAGGGGAGGATTAATTTTAAAAGTGAATTACTCCTCTAACATCAGGATAGGAGGATCACGGTAGAAATAGCAGACCATCACAAGCAAACATAAACAGATGTACACAATGTTTCAACAACACAATAGCACTCGGATGCTAATGAGCTTGAACTACGTCATGTAAGCAGCCTCTACTCGCTGCCTCTCCTCAACACACGCATCCTCTGAAACATTAATGCACAGACTGTCATTACAGTTTGGCAATATAATAAAGCTACTTAATGCACTTCCAAAGTGCTCAGACCTGGATAAGTGATGTCCTGTGATGCCCTGCGGTCCTTCAGATGACTCCTCCACTTAACCATGCCAGAGATTAATTAAATCAGAAGCCTCTTGAATTATTCATCTCTAAGCTGGTCAGTGAAGTCAGTGTCAGTCACTACAGTGAAAGAGTCTTCCTGTACATACAGTAACATGATACATGACTGTTGTGACATGTAGTATGTGCAGGCATGTTAAAAGGAATGACTCATACAAGTAATGGTGCAAATACAGCGTTTTCCCACATGATGCCCTGGGCCTTTTGTTCCTGTAGATGAATACTGGCCAATAGATGTCGCTGTTAGTCACGAACTGAGACACTAGAACTGAGCATTATACACTATATTACCAAAAGTGTTGTGATGCCTGCCTTTACATACACGAGCTTTAATGCCATCCCATTCTTAATCCGTAGAGTTTAATATGGAGTCGGCCCACCCTTTGCAGCTCTAACAGCTTCAGCTCTTCTGGGAAGGCTTTCCACAAGGTTTAAGAGTGTGTTTATGGGAATTTTTGACCATTCTTCTAGAAGCGCATTTGTGAGGTCAGGCACAGATGTTGGACGAGAAGGCCTGGCTCGCAGTCTCTGCTCTAATTCATCCCAAAGGTGTTCTATCGGGATGAGGTCAGGACTCTGTGCAGGCCAGTCATGTTCCTCCACACCAAACTCGCTCATCCATGTCTTTAAGGGCCAACGCTTTGTGCACTGGAGCACAGTCATGTTGGGACAGGAAGCCCCAAACTGTTCTCACAAAGTTGGGAGCATGAAATTGTCCAAAATGTCTTGGTGAAGCATTAAGAGTTCCGTTCACTGGAACTAAGGGGCTGAGCCCAACCCCTGAAAAACAATCCCCCCTCCACCAAACTTTACACCTGGCACAGTCAGGCAAGTCCTATTCTCCTGGCAACCGCCAAACTCAGATGCACATATACACACACAGAACTGAACAAAACAAGAATGACCGTACAAGCTACTAACAAAAACCCACTGAATGGGAAATTTCTTAATAATAAGGGCTTCTTAATAATATTCGAGGACACTAGCCTTCATTCATAGATACCATTAAACAAATATTTAAAATATACCATCTTAATGTTTTACATTCATTTAGAGATTCAGCGTGAAAATATGTATTACAATATAAAAATAAAAAAATAAAATTTTTTAAAGTTAACTGTGATTAATTATGATTAACTACAGAAAAATTACAAACCCATCCATCCATCCATCCATCATCTTCCGCTTATCCGGGGCCAGGTTGAGGGGGCAACAGTCTAAGCAGAGAGGCCCAGACTTCCCTCTCCCTAGCCACTTTCTCCAGCTCTTCCGGGGGAACCCTGAGGTGTTCCCAGGCCAGCTGGGAGACATAATCCCTCCAGCGTGTCCTAGGTCTTCCCTGGGGCCTCCTCCCGGTGGGACATGCCCGGAACACCTCCCCGGGAAGGCGTCCAGGAGGCATCCAAAATAGATGCCCGAGCCACCTCAACTGGCTCCTCTCGATGTGGAGGAGCAACGGCTCTACTCTGAGCTCCTCCCGAGTAACTGAGCTTCTCACCCTATCTCTAAGGGAGCACCCAGCCACCCTGTGGAGAAAGCTCATTTCGGCCGCCTGTATCCGGGATCTTGTCCTTTCGGTCATGACCCACAGCTCATGACCATAGGTGAGAGTAGGAACGTAGATTGACCGGTAAATCGAGAGCTTCACCTTACAGCTCAGCTCCTTCTTTACCATGAGACCGGTACATCGACCGCATTACTGCAGAAGCTGCACCGATCCGTCTGTCAATCTCCCGTTCCATCCTTCCCTCACTATATGAACAAAACCCCAAGATACCTGAACTCCTCCACCTGAGGCAGAAACTCTCCACCAACCTGACGTGGGCAAGCCACCCTTTTCTGACTGAGAACCATGGCCTCGGATTTGGAGGTGCTGTTTCTCATCCCGGCCGCCTCACACTCGGCTGCAAACCGCCCCAGTGCACGCTGAAGGTCCTGGTCTGAGGAGGCCAACACGACAACGTCATCCGCAAAAAGCAGCGACAAAATCATGCGGTTCCCAAACCGGACACTCTCCGGCCCTTGGCTGCGCCTAGAAATTCTGTCCATAAAAATTATGAACAGAAACGGTGACAAAGGGCAGCCCTGCCGGAGTCCAACATGCACTGCGAACAAGTCCGACTTGCTGCCGGCAATGCGGACCAAGCTCCTGCTCCGGTCGTACAGGGACCAAACAGCCCTAAGCAAGGGGCCCCGGACCCCGTACTCCCAGAGCACCCTCCACAGGACGCCATGAGGGACACAGTCGAATGCCTTCTCCAAATCCACAAAACACATGTGGATTGGTTGGGCAAACTCCCATGAACCCTCCAGCACCCTGGAAAGGGTATAGAGCTGGTCCAGTGTTCCACGACCGGGACGAAAACCACATTGTTCCTCCTGAATCCGAGGTTCCACTATTGGCCGAATTCTCCTCTCCAGTACCCTGGCATAGACTTTCCCGGGGAGGCTGAGAAGTGTGATCCCCCTGTAGTTGGAACACACTCTCCGGTCCCCCTTCTTAAAAAGAGGGACCACCACCCCGGTCTGCCAGTCCAGAGGCACTGTCCCCAACTGCCACGCGATGTTGCAGAGGTGTGTCAGCCAAGACAGCCCCACAACATCCAGAAACTTGAGGTACTCAGGGCGGATCTCATTGACCCCCCGGTGCCTTGCCACCGAGGAGCTTTTTAACTACCTCGATGACTTCAGCCCGGGTGATGGATGAATCCACCTCTGAGCCCTCAGCCACTGCTTCCTCAATGGAAGACGTGTTGGTGGGATTGAGGAGATCCTCGAAGTATTCCTTCCACTGTCCAACGATATCCCCACTTGAGGTCAACAGCTGCCCATCTCCACTGTAAACAGTGTTGGTAGGGCACTGCTTCCCCCTCCTGAGGTGGCGAACGGTTTGCCAGAATCTCTTCGAAGCCAACCGACAGTCTTTCTCCATGGCCTCACCGAACTCCTCCCAGGCCCAATTTTTTGCCTCCACAACTACCCAGGCTACAGTCCGCTTGGTCTGCCTGTACCCATCAGCTGCCTCAGGAGTCCCACAAGCCAACCAGGCCTGATAGGACTGATTGGAGCACTTTCCAGCACCCCTCCCAGAGATCCCATTAGGGCCGGGTACTCTGCACTGCCGTTCGGCCCATAGGCACATACGACAGTGAGAGACCTATCCCCTACACGAAGACGCAGGGAAGCGACCCTCTCATTCACTGGGCTGAAATCCAACACATGGCAGCTGAGCTGGGGGGCTATAAGCACACCCACTCCAGCCCGCCGCCTCTCACCATGGGCAACTCCAGAGTGGTAGAGAGTCCAGCCTCTCTCAAGAAGTGTGGTTCCAGAGCCCAAGTTGTGCATGGAAGTGAGCCCAACTATCTCTAGCCGGTACCTCTCAACCTCCCGCACAAGCTCAGGCTCCTTCCCTGCCAGCGAGGTGACATTCCACGTCCCTAAAGCCAGTTTCCGTGTCCAGAGATCGGGTCGTCGGGGGCCTAGCCTGCGACTGTCGCTCAATCCACTACGCACCGGCCCCATATGATCCTTCCTGCAGGTAGTGAGCCCACGGGAGGGTGGGCCCATGTCGCTCATTCAGGCTGAGCCCGGCCAGGCCCCATGGGGGTAGGCCCGGCCACCAGGCATACGAGCCCCAACCCCGGGCCTGGCTCCAGGGTGGGGCCCTGATTTTAATTTGACTCATATTGGGTTTGTGAACTGCTCTTAGTCTGGCCCGTCACCAAGGACCTGTTTGCCTTGGGAGACCCTACCAGGGGCATACAGCCCCAGACAACATAGCTCCCAGGGTCATTTGGGTACTCAAACCCCTCCACCACGATAAGGTGACAGTTCAAGGAGGGGAATTACAAAACCGATTCCAAAAAAGTTGGGACACTGTACAAATTGTGAATAAAAAAAGAATGCAATAATTTACAAACCTCATAAGCGTATGAAGTTGGGACAGGTAGCAATAAGAGGCCGGAAAAGTTAAATGTACATATAAGGAACAGCTGGAGGACCAATTTGCAACTTATTAGGTCAACTGGCAACATGATTGGGTATAAAAAGAGCCTCTCAGAGTGGCAGTGTCTCTCAGAAGTCAAGATGGGCAGAGGATCACCAATTCCCCCAATGCTGCAGCCAAAAATAGTGGAGCAATATCAGAAAGGAGTTTCTCAGAGAAAAACTGCAAAGAGTTTGAAGTTCTCATCATCTACAGTGCATAATATCATCCAAAGATTCAGAGAATCTGGAACAATCTCTGTGCGTAAGTGTCAAGGCCGGAAAACCATACTGGATGCCCATGATCTTCGGGCCCTTAGACGGTACTGCATCACATACAGGAATGCTACTGTCATGGAAATCACAACATGGGCTCAGGAATACTTCCAGAAAACATTATCGGTGAACACAATCCACCGTGCCATTCGCCGTTGCCGGCTAAAACTCTACAGGTCAAAAAAGAAGCCATATCTAGACATGATCCAGAAGCGCAGGCGTTTCTCTGGGCCAAGGCTCATTTAAAATGGACTGTAGCAAAGTGGAAAACTGTTCTGTGGTCAGACCAATCAAAATTTGAAGTTCTTTTTGGAAAACTGGGACACCATGTCATCCAGACTAAAGAGGACAAGGACAACCCAAGTTGTTGTCAGCGCTCAGTTCAGAAGCCTGCATCTCTGATGGGATGGGGTTGCATGAGTGCGTGTGGCATGGGCAGCTTACACATCTGGAAAGGCACCATCAATGCTGAAAGGGATATGCAAGTTCTAGAACAACATATGCTCCCATCCAGACATCGTCTCTTTCAGGGAAGACCTTGCATTTTCCAACATGACAATGCCAGACCACATACTGCATCAATTACAACATCATGGCTGCGTAGAAGAAGGATCCGGGGACTGAAATGGCCAGCCTGCAGTCCAGATCTTTCACCCATAGAAAACATTTGGCGCATCATAAAGAGGAAGATGCCACAAAGAAGACCTAAGACAGTTGAGCAACTAGAAGCCTGTATTAAATCAAATCAAATCACTTTTATTTATATAGCGCGTTTCAAAGCAGCTTCACATTGTTAACAGGAAAATAATGCAACAGAATTTGTACAGCCGTTCTGGTGAAACAGTGATGTTATCCAGCTCATTTCAAGTATCATATAGTGTCAATGCGGGCAGATCGGTGGCAAGGGAGGGTCAGAATGGAGAAAAAAACCTTGGGAGAAACCAGGCTCAGTCGGGGGGCCAGTTCTCCTCTGGCCGACGAACAAACAGTGTATGATTATAATTCTGGCAACATTGCAGGTCTTAATTCATATTAGGCAAATAGATATTCGTAAGATTATTCAAAAGATTGGAGTCGTCACGCCAAAGACGGGTATTAGACAAGAATGGGACAACATTCCTATTCCTAAACTTGAGCAACTTGTCTCCTCAGTCCCCAGACGTTTGCAGACTGTTATAAAAAGAAGAGGGATGCCACACAATGGGAAACATGGCCTTGTCCCAACTTTTTTCAGATGTGTTGATCCCATGAAATTTAAAATCAACTTATTTTCCCTTAAATTTTCTCAGTTTAAACATTTGATATGTCATCTATGTTGTATTCTGAATAAAATATTGAAATTTGAAACTTCCACATCATTGCATTCTGTTTTTATTCACAATTTGTACAGTGTCCCAACTTTTTTGGAATCGGATTAGTAAATTTTTGTAGTTATTTTTGAATCGCTTGACAGCATTACATAATCATAATTGAGTACTACTAACAGTCATGAACAGTCAGCATGAATAGATTCGCTAAAATTAATTTGAATCAGTGAAATGGACAGACTGTCACCACTACTTGTTGGAAAAAATAGATCGCTAGTGAAGTAGCAACACCAACTGACACACTAGAGAGAAGTTGCTTTTAGTTAGTAACTTCCCAACAGCAGAGAAGGATATCTGATCCATTGGTATAACATAGAGACTTATTATTATAACCATCAATACATAAGACAAATGTGACTTGAATGTGAACATGATCACAGTCAGTACAAGTATGAAATCAGAGTGTGTGCATCACTCTTCATTTAATCAGTCTATTGATAAAGCTAAGAAAGTATTGATCATAAAGGATAGTGAAACATCATTGTGAACATGGTCACATCAGATGACGATTACAGGATTAAACACAACAGTCCATTAGTTTCCAGAAATCCACTGACAGCGTTCAGAAGCTGAACTGGAGCACAGGAGATTGTAAAGTCCAGCAGCGTCAGATGTTCAGATGGACACAGATAATTGTTTTCTTCCACTGAAAGGAAAAGAATCAACCTTCTGCTTCCAGGGAAAATAGACTTGACGGAATCCTGTTACCCAGAAATTGGCTCATGATTGAACTTTAAAATAGATTTTTGTATTTTATATTATAAACAGACAAAAGAAAAATCATGTGTGTGTGTGTGTATGTGTGTGTGAGTGTGTGTGTGCGTGTGTTTGTGAGTGTGAGGTAAGAATGCGGTGTACTTTAATGAGAAGCAGCTTTCTCATCTGAGTGAATAAACGGTCAATAGCAGGTCATTAGTGATGTATTCATTAATCTTTCATTACGTAATTATTCATTCAGTACAGTACATGGCTACTCGGCCAGTGAAGTACAGGGACTGTTTCCTCCACGTCTGACCATATTTCAGTCTGATTGCATTGAGAGTCAAATACTGCATTGTCCCGAACAATGAATGCGGGGAAAACAGGATGTCGTGAGGATCTCTGAAGATCATTTTATTGCAGATTATCTATCTATCATCTGTTTATGCTATGAAGGTCCTTCTTGCACTAACTCTCCATACGAGATGTGCAATTGGGCTGCAGAGAATGCCAGTATGAACGTATACAGCCAGCCATTTTCTTACACGACTCAAACTGATGCAGAGATTTAGGGGCCTGAGAAAGCTAACACACACAAGACGTGTGCATGAGCTAAAGAGAACATACTGGCTGAATCTGCCTCATTGCAGAGTGCAAGTGAAGTGAAAGTAATGTTAATGGATACTGCACACCAGACACGAGTAACAGATCCCGCACACCATCACGGCCTCTGCACCGCTCGCTGATTGATTAATTAAGCCTGTTCTCTGCTGAACCTGCCAAACGCAGTCATGCATGTGAAGATAGGGTTCTGTGATGTTTTGGGGTTTAAACTGCTGCAAATGTGGCTCACCTTCTGGACCAAGACTACCTAGCAGAAAAACATCAGGTTACACTTAATTTTGATTGTCCACTTTAGACATTCTGTTGAAAATGCAGGTCAACTAACTCTCAGAGTATTAGTTGAGTATAAGTAGACTGTTAGGGGTAGAGTTAGTAGACAGGTGTAGTGAATAACACTGATTATCTGTTAGTGGGTGGGATATATTAGGCAGAAAGTGAACATTTTGTCCTCAAAGTTGATGTGTTAGAAGCACATGTTTGATGCTTTGGGCAATCTTCTGCTGGGAAACCTTGGGTCCTGCCATCCATGTGGATGTTACTTTGACACGGACCACCTACCTAAGCATTGTTGCAGACCATGTACACCCTTTCATGGAAATGGTATTCCCTGGTGGCTGTGGCTCTTCCAGCAGGATAATGCTCCTGACACAAAGCACAAATGCTTCAGGAATGGTTTGAGGAGCTCAACAACGAGTTTGAGGTGTTGACTTGGCCTCCAAATTCCCCAGATCTCAGTCCAATCGAGCATCTGTGGGATGTGCTGAACAAACAAGTCCGATCCATGGAGGCCCCACCTCGCAACTTACTTAAAGGATCTGCTGCTAACATCTTGGTGCCGGATACTACAGCACACCTTCAGGGGTCTAGTGTGCTCAAGCTCACCAAAATTGGACAGTTGAAGACTGGAAAAATGTTGCCTGGTCTGATGAGTCTCGATTTCTGTTGAGACATTCAGATGGTAGAGTCAGAATTTGGCGTAAACAGAATGAGAACATGGATCCATCATGCCTTGTTACCACTGTGCAGGCTGGTGGTGGTGGTGTAATGGTGTGGGGGATGTTTTCTTGGCACACTTTAGGCCCCTTAGTGCCAATTGGGCATCGTTTAAATGCCATGGCCTACCTGAGCATTGTTTCTGACCATGTCCATCCCTTTATGACCACCATGTACCCATTCTCTGATGGCTACTTCCAGCAGGATAATGCACCATGTCACAAAGCTCGAATCATTTCAAATTGGTTTCTTGAACATGACAATGAGTTCACTGTACTAAAATGGCCCCCACAGTCACCAGATCTCAACCCAATAGAGCATCTTTGGGATGTGGTGGAACGGGAGCTTCGTGCCCTGGATGTGCATCCCACAAATCTCCATCAACTGCAAGATGCTATCCTATCAATATGGGCCAACATTTCTAAAGAATGCTTTCAGCACCTTGTTGAATCAATGCCACGTAGAATTAAGGCAGTTCTGAAGGCGAAAGGGGGTCAAACACAGTATTAGTATGGTGTTCCTAATAATCCTTTAGGTGAGTGTAGGTCATAATGTTATGCCTGATCGGTGTAAATTGACATGTACTTGCAAAGTTACTTATAATCAGTAGAATGTCTGTTAGGGAGCATCACATTAAAGTGTTAGAAGATATTAAGCTGGCAGTCTACTAATACTGAATTAATACTTTAATGAGAGTTAGCTTACATGTAGGTGAAACGTTACGTGTCGACAGAATGTCTAAAGGGAACCATCAAAATAAAGTGTTAGCAAACACTTAACCTAATGCTTGTGTGCTTGTTTATCAAATAATATTTTGGCTATTTTGATGAAGTTTTCTGCCAACAAACAGAGTTGTGCCAACAAACATGTTTAAATGCATTTGGTCAGGAGCTGCTCATGCACACGCCATCACTAGCTGAACATTTCAGGAGTGAATTAGGGTTGTAAAATATGGTTGTCACTCAGTGAATAAGCTCACTCTGTATACAGAACAAAATTAAACAGTCTGTGATGAGCACATTCAGCAGCGCATTCTGTGTCTTCATTAAAACATTCAGAATTACGCATTATTAACTTTATTTTTCCTGTTAAATGGAAAATGTTCTCATTTCTTTCCTCCTCTGCATGTTACTTCTGCTTTCTCCTTACTTTTCAGGTGTAAGTAAGCGTGGCAAAACCACTGCATGCAGAGAAACTGCCGTGGACATACACTAACAAGAGCCAATTAAGATACAACAGCACTGTTATCAGTCCCAAGAGAAACGTGAAACAAAAGTACTAAAGCAAAGCAGAGAAGCGGAGGACTTCAGGTCACCGCTGCGATTAGCCATCTGATAGAACCAACTCACAGCAAACCTCAGAGGATTTCACCCAAAGCCTTCTGCTACAGAAACAACGCTGAGAACATAACGTAACTGAGAGACACAGGGCTTCGTCTCCGGGAATATCCGTCCAGTAATCGCTCTCATGAGGTAGAGAGAGCAGAGAATGAAAACGGCTGGCTTTTATTCAGACGAGTTACTGCTCTAAAATAATCAATCATTAAAGTTCATTTCTCATACAGCAGCATCAGTACAGTCTACAGATCAAAACTAAGAGATCAATAATACTGTTGAATATTAAGTATTCACACATTAGAAGCTAAATGTGTCTGTTTAAAGTCCTGGTTAAGGCCCCATCTTTGCTAATGGAACAACAAAACTTTTGAAGCCAGTCGCCTCAACTTAAATGCCAGGTGACTAATCGCGGTCATCGCGAAAAATCTAATTTTTACCATGTTTAGTTAATGGCCTTTGATCCTCTGGGCGTCTGGAGATGCTCACATTGCTTTCAAATAAAGCTCAAACCCTTCACTAGTCATTATCCTGAGCTCTATCATTTTAAGAGTTTCCAACAAGAAATCAACAATATACCAACTATAATTAAATATTTATGAACTCTATGGCACAACTTTCAAATGGCTGATGATTTCTTTCTGTCCTCTGAAGCACCAGCAGGAGCGATCTGGGCTAGGCTAACCAGATAAACCTTGTACACCAGGAGTACGGAGAGCTGTCCAACAGATAGTGAAGATCAGTGGTGAAGAATTGCTCATTATATGATTGATCCTCCTGCCTCCTGCGAGGGCTGCGGCACCGCTGCTCTTCCTCATTTGTTGTTTTGGACTGGAACAGGCTGGTCACAGCTTCCAGATCACATAAAGCACTGTGCCACATCCATCACTCCCATGTCTTTATTAATATCACCCTTCCTTAATAAACCCCTATATCATGCAGAATCTCCCATTTTCTTTCTCTGATTTCTACTGCAGTAATGTCCTCCTCCCTCGCCCACCCCAGCTTAGTGAATCCAAACATAAGGTAAGTGAGTGATAAATCAGTCTCCATCCGTCTGGAAGTGGCAGGTGAATCCCCCCTGAAGGATGCCTGGAATTACAGGATCCATTTGGAAGCTGCAGCTGCTCAGTATTTCTCACTGCCAGTTAAAAACACACACCACCTTCCTCCAGCCCTTTCCCCAGTCAGTTCAGTCTTTATTGCTTTAACCTCCCGTCTGTTCTTTGCTCAAAAAAGTCAGAGGTTAATTTTGTGTTCAACACACACAATGTAATTGGGGACATTTTGTACATGTTTGCAGTCCCGTCATCCACAGAACATGGTGATTTTTTTTTTGTCTTGTTTTCCAGTTTAAATATCTAAACATGACCTAATATCTTCAGTCATTTTGCTTCTCCAGTAAATGTATCTTGATTTAAGGATGTTTAGATATTTGTGCTGCAAAATGAGGAAGAAATCTGTTCATCAACACATTTCAACATGAAGGAGAAAAGTGTTTGGAAATTCAGATGTATCAAAAGGCCTCTGGTGGCTTCCTTTACACTGATGCTTTTGTATAGACCATACAGTCTTGTTTTAAGCTGCAACAAATCTGGCTTTAAGGGACTCAAATGTTTAGTTAAAGCAGCGACACACCAACATGTCTTGATGGTATAAAACGTTTGAGTGAAAGGACTTTTGCTTAAAATCTCACGTTCCAGCACTCTCAGGCCACAACACCTGAATCACAGAGTATGAGCATAATGACATGTTTAGAGAGTAATGCTGAACTGCTGTTAAGAGTTATATTAGCGCTTCAAGGTCTTTGTCAAGGCTTCATCGGAACAAGCTCGTTCTGGATTATAAACCTGAAAGAAAAATGGCTAACAAAAGACCAGCGTCCCACAGACAATAGTGAACACACACGGGTGGCTGTTGGAGCCAGATCTCGCTGGCATTTGGCAGCCTGATACGATCGTGTTTTGCTGCTCATCGAATTAGAGGCAGCGGGTGGACGAGAGCCAGACATGAGAGATGGAGCTCACACTGAAAATCATTCACTCTCAGTGTGGGCTGGGGAAACTTCACTACGCACTGAAACAGAGTGAAAAACCCTGCATATTAACAAATCTGGAAGTTCTATTAAGGATCTATTATTCCTGCTGTATGTTTAGGACCAAAACCACATGAGACCAACCCAGTAAATATGGTATGTGCTCATTATTGCAAACAACGTGAATTGATCTAGCATCGACTTAAAACATTAATTATTGCTAACAGAGCAGAGGTCAATAACTGAACATGAATGCTTTACTAATCACTTTCTATCCAGAGCCACAGGGACTGAACGCAGGGACTGAACGCAGTGTCTGAACGCAGGGACAGAAAGCAGTGTCTGAACGCAGTGTCTGAACGCAGGGACTGAACGCAGGGACTGAACGCAGGGACTGAACGCAGTGTCTGAACGCAGTGTCTGAACGCAGTGACTGAACGCAGTGACTGAACGCAGTGACTGAACGCAGTGACTGAACGCAGTGACTGAACGCAGTGACTGAATGTGATGGCTGAACGCAGTGACTGAAGGCAGTGGCGGAACATAGTAACTGAACTCAGGGACTGAAAGCAGTGACTGAACGCAGTGACTGAATGTGATGGCGGAACAGTAACTGAACTCAGGGACTGAATGCAGGGACTGAATGCAGTGTCTGAACTCATGGACTGAACGCAGGGACTGAACGCAGGGACTGAACGCAGGGACTGAACACAGGGACTGAACGCAGGGACTGAACGCAGGGACTGAACGCAGTGGCGGAACATAGTAACTGAACGCAGGGACTGAACGCAGGGACTGAACGCATTGGCGGAACATAGTAACTGAACGCAGTGTCTGAATGCAGGGACTGAACGCAGGGACTGAACGCAGTGGATGAACGCAGTGACTGAACGCAGGGACTGAACGCAGGGACTGAACGCAGGGACTGAACGCAGGGACTGAACGCAGTGTCTGAACGCAGGGACTGAACGCAGGGACTGAACGCAGTGGATGAACGCAGTGGATGAACGCAGGGACTGAACGCAGTGTCTGAAGGCAGGGACTGAAGGCAGGGACTGAAGGCAGGGACTGAAGGCAGGGACTGAAGGCAGTGGATGAACGCAGTGTCTGAACGCAGTGTCTGAACGCAGTGTCTGAACGCAGTGTCTGAACGCAGTGTCGAACGCAGTGTCTGAACGCAGTGTCTGAACGCAGTGTCTGAACGCAGTGTCTGAACTCATGGACTGAAGGCAGGGACTGAAGGCAGGGACTGAAGGCAGGGACTGAAGGCAGTGGCAGAACATAGTAACTGAATGCAGTGTCTGAACGCAGTGTCTGAACGCAGTGTCTGAACGCAGTGTCTGAACGCAGTGTCTGAACGCAGTGTCTGAACGCAGTGTCTGAACTCAGTGTCTGAACTCAGTGTCTGAACTCAGTGTCTGAACTCAGTGTCTGAACTCAGTGTCTGAACTCAGTGTCTGAACACAGGGACTGAACACAGGGACTGAACGTGGTGACTGAACGTGGTGACTGAACGCGGTGGCTGAATGCAGTGACTGAATGTGATGGCTGAATACGGTGGCTGAACGCAGTGGATGAAGGCAGTCATGGAACATAGTAACTGAACGAGTGTCTGAATGCATGAACTGAACGCATTGGCTGAACGCAGGGACAGAGCGCAGGGACTGAATGCAGGGACTGAACGCAGTAACTGAGCGCAGTGGATGAACACAGGGATGCAGTGCTGTGATGTTATGAACCACCATTAACATGCGACAGTTCTCCCCAGCCACACAATAAAATAAAGTATATTACATACTGCAAACAAACAAGATGTTGTCTGTCAGTGTTTTTTTAATTCAAGTTCATGCCTATTAATTATAAAGCTTGTCATATTGAAATATAAAAGCAACTGATTCAGAGAGTTTCACACTGAGCTCAGAGCAGCTTTAATCAGCCAGTCTGTGAAATGTTGAAGAGATTTAAGAGACCCGTGTACACAAGCCATGACTGAGATCCTCAACATTGTCAAACGTACGTCACCTTGCCGACTGACTAAAGAGAAAGTAAAGGTTGCATGATCCCATGATGATTGTGCTGGGTTTCCATCCAAACATGAAGCGAATCTTTTCGCTTTCAAAATTATCTAAGTATCTAAAGTATGATTCATTCCTATACGTCTCCCAAAATGCATCTCTAAACAGGTCTTCATGCCATCATAGAGATCTGAATGTGAACAAAAACGTGTTGTCATGTTTTAAAAAAAAGGATAATATAACTTTACAAGTTTTGTGTCTATGTTGGTTCTCCTGCCGACACTTCTGCTACGCTGATGTGTAATTTAGACTAAATTAAATAAGTCAAGCTACGATGAGGACAACAGGGTAACAGAAAAACTTTTTTAAATGGGCAGAGAGCTGTGGGTTTGTCTGTCACCTCTACTTCACTGCAAATGTGAAAAACAATTTACTGTCACTGAGACACGTGTCCAAATGCCTTTCAACAGATATTACTAATATAATACTGAGATGTCCTTATACTACTCTCTGAAATTAAATATGAATACCAGCCAAATTCTTGGCTGCTCTATTCAAAGAAAAGAAAAAATCTTTCAAAAGATGAATATTTTAGCCCTGAAGCTGCAGAAATGGCTTTTCCTCCAGCATCATTTGGCTTATTTATTCACCTTGATGGGACATTTCCAAACAAAGCAAAAACGATAGTGATTTATTCTGTGCCTGACTTTTAGAGAGAAATCTGAAATCTGCAGGGCTGAAAGGAGTCGAACATGGAGAAAATCACAAATTTAACTCTTCCACCCTTACCAAACTGCAAATGGCTGCATGAAAAAGCATTTTGTAGAGCAGGTTTAGAAAACGGTCCTTAAATGATGCATTTAACAATTCCTGATCAACATAACGTCATTATTCAGTGTGCAACTGGACTGTAGCTTTATGAAGGCTCTGGCTTTTCCAGCTATGAAGTGCAAGGATTTCAAACCACGTAGCACTGAGTCATACTGGGCTTTTCCCATGAGCCTAACTTTAATTTCCATGTGGTGACAGGTGTAATTGTGGTAAATACAGTTAGTGTAAATATGATTGATACCCCTCCACTGCTCCAGCGCACATTTCCCCTGACCAATACAGAAAACTCAAGGCATCTGACCGAGGATTTGATTTATTAAAGCTGTTCGTTTGTTCTCCTGGTTAACGGGAACGTCACACTGCGGCTCAACGGTACAGCAGTCAATGTGCAGGTTTTTTGGAAACCTGTTTGAAAACAGTCATATTCGCTATTAGAGGCACAGACATGACGCGCTGCAGCTGTAAGCTGAATGTACAAATGTTTCATTCACTGTCTATTGCTTTACTTTAAAAAAAACATTGTCCATAGCAGACACAGAACAGAAAGGAAAAGGAATCCTCCTTTAGTTTTGACTCTTTCTCAGGACCTGTGTCCATTACACGACATGACTTCTGTCTAATGGAGATGCCTGCCTTGGAGACACTGAAGCAAACATTCTAGCAGCCACAATTAAAGCCGCACAATGAACACATAACAGGCACAAAGCTGTTCTGTTCTTCTGTCTGAGGTTACTGACGTGTGCTCAAGATCTGTGTTTACTCTTCAGCAGCCCTGATTCACTTCATTAGCTGTAGGGCAAGTAAAGATGGCGTGTAATGCGGGTAAATGCGAGTCTCGCCTCCAGCTTCACATCAGGCAGGCAGGCGCTCAAAGCCTCTGCTGGCCAAACTCCAGCCACTAAAAGCTGAAAAGCAATTGTGTGTGTGTGTGTGTGTGTGTGTGTGTGTGTGTGTGTGTGTGTGTGTGTGTGTGTGTGTGTGTGTGTGTGTGTGTGTGTGTGTGTGTGTGTGTGTTCAGCAGAGAACATGGCCTGTGGCAGAGCTTCATTAGAGGCTGTTGTGTTATCAAGGACCTGCAGACTATAAAGTCTCACACGGACACTAGAGTCACTCAGTTCAACTGCCGCTGCTGTAAAACATGCCGTGATTTAACACCGTCTCATGTCTTGTTGCTTCACTGTCTTTATGTTGGCTGCAGATTTTATGCAAGTGACCTTATTTACAGCGGGCTGAGGGATGATTATAGAGCCTCTGCTCTGGACACTAAATCACAGCATGCTGGACATGGAAAGACTTCAAGAAAATGTTGTGAACCTGTCAATGTGGTCGGCAAGAGACTGGCATTTTACAGCTTAGAAAGAGACATAGAGTCATAGAGAAAGAGAGTCATATATCCAAAAATAACGAGAATTGTCAATTCATTCATAAAAACGAATTAAAATAACAATGATTAACAAGAAGTCTGTCTTTGCGCAGACACAAACTCCACCAAAACTCTGTGTATCTACAGGCCAATTTGCACATTTACATACTCTTTTCAAAACTTGTTCAAAAATAACAAAAATGAATGAGACTGAAATTTGTTAAATTTCGACATAAATACACTATATAGCCAAAAGTATTGGGATCACTGAGTTCAGGTGTTCAATCCCTTCATGTCCACAGGTGTATAAATCAAGCACTAGGCATGCAGACGCTTCTACACACATTTGTGAAAGAATGGGTCGCTCTCAGGAGCTCAGTGAACTCAAGCGTGGTACCGTGATAGGTTGCCACCTGTGCAATAAGTCCATTCCTGAAATTTCCTCACTACTAAATATTCCATGCTCAACTGTTAGTGGGATTATAACAAAGTGGAAGCGATTGGGAAACTCGGCAACTCTGCCACGAATTGGTAGGCCACGTAAAAAAAAATAATAATAAATAAATAAATAAATAAATAAATAAAAAAAAAAAAAAAAAAAAAAATCACAGAACGGGGTCAGCGCATGCTGAGGGTCACAGTGCGCAGAAGTTACCAACTTTCTGCAGAGTCAATAGCTCCAGACCTCCAAACCTCTGTGGCCTTCAGATGAGCTCAAGAACAGTGCGGAGAGAGCTTCATGGAATGGGTTTCCATAGCCGAGCAGCTCATCCAAGCCTCACATCACCAAGTGCAATGCAAAGCGTGGGATGCAGTGGAGTAAAGCACACCGCCACTGGACTCTAGAGCAGTGGAGAAGTGTTCTCTGGAGTGACCAATCACGCTTCTCTGTCTGACAATCCCATGGACGAGTCTGGGTTTGGCGGTTGCCAGGAGAACGGGACTTGCCTGACTGCATTGTGCCAAGTGTAAAGTTTGGTGGAGGGGGGATTATGGGATGGGGATGTTTTTCAGGGGTTTGGCTTGGCCCCTTAGTTCCAGTGAAAGGAACTCTTAATGCTTCACCAAGACATTTTGGACACTTTCATGCTCCCATCTTTGTGGGAACAGTTTGGGGACGGCCCCTTCCTGTCCCAACATGACTGCGCTCCAGTGCACAAAGCGTCGGTCCATAAAGACATGGATGAGCGAGTTTGGTGTGGAGGGTAAAAAAAATAAAATAAATAAATTTTGATTTGCAATTTAAAATGCGATTTTTTTTACAAATGAAAAGTGTGTGACATGCATACATAATAAAGGTTTATTTTATTTATATATATGTGTGTATGTATGTGTGTGTGTGTGTGTGTGTTATGGAACAGAGACTACAAGGATGATAGTAATAAAACAGTTTTATTGACAGCAGAAGTTAATGAGAACTAGATGGCGAGTATATCAGAAGAGATATGTTATCCAAGATGGCGCCGAGTATGGCGGCCGTGTTGAGAGCACCGAGCAAACTTTGCGGTTTTTCGTTTGTTTTACTTGTTTTTGTGTTGTTCTACGTGTTGGATGTTGTTTGTATAACTGTCTACGACAGACACACGCTTCTAAGCATAGGTTCCTACGTCGCGAAGCGCGAACCGGACTTTGAGTTCTTGAAGGCTGGCGCCCTGTTTACAGACACCGCATCAGAGCCCTTTGTCTGGGTCGCACGGGCGCGACGGAGGAAAAGTCGCCGGAAAAGAGGGAAGAGAGCCGGCGTCCTAGTAAGACTCAGACGTCGTCCCCTCCGACCTCCTCTCCCAACCATTCTGCTGGCTAACGTTCAGTCACTGGACAACAAACTCTGTGAACTGCGGGCACGCGTCTCATACCAACGAGAAACAAGGGACTGCTGCATTATTTGCCTCACAGAAACCTGGATGTCTGCAGTGGTTCCAGACTCAGCCATCGAGCTCACGGGGTTCTCCGTGCACCGTTCGGACAGAACGAAAGAGCTCACGGGGAAAAGCAGAGGTGGGGGTGTTTGTTTGTCAACCACTCGTGGTGTGACGAAATCAAATCACCTTTATTTATATAGCGCTTTTAACAAGTCCAATTGTTTCAAAGCAGCTTCACATTGTTAACAGGAAAATAATGCAACAGAATTTGTACAGCCGCTCTGGTGAAACGGTGATGTTATCCAGCTCATTTCAAGTATCATATAGTGTCAATGCGGGCAGATCGGGAATATAGATGAGATTTAGGAGTCCCCAACTGAGCAAGCCAAAAGCCAGAGGCAACGGTGGCAAGGAACCAAAACTCCTTCAGGGTCAGGATGGAGAAAAAAACCTTGGGAGAAACCAGGCTCAGTCGGGGTGCCAGTTCTCCTCTGGCCGACGAACAAACAGTGTATGATTATAATTCTGGCAACATTGCAGGTCTTAATTCATATTAGGCAAATAGATATTCGTAAGATTATTCGAGAGATTGGAGTCGTCACGCCGAAGACGGGTTTAATGAGGATGTCGTGTCGATGCAGCATTTACAGGGGGAGTTTATTTGACATGTTCTCTGCAGACACTTCAGGGATGCGTTGGTCATGTCCAGGCGCTGGTCCACCATCTGATCTGGATACAGCCCGGATCCGGCTGACTGCAGTAAACCTCGGGATAAGCAGAGAGACTAACATTAGCATAGATGCCATTCTTCTTATGATGTAACGAGTACATCAGGTGTTATGGGAAGTGTTCCCGGTTCCGGCTGACCTAGTTAATGCAGCCTAACAATCATTTACTGATTTGAATAATAGAAATTGATAATGTTTTATGTGTAAGCCATAGTAAAGAGATGCGCATTTAGTCTAGATTTAAACTGACAGAGTGTGTCTGCTTCCCGAACAATGCTAGGAAGACGGTTCCAAAGTTTAGGCGCTAAATAGGAAAAGGATCGACCACCTGCAGTTGATTTTGATATTCTAGGTATTATCAACTGGCCAGAGTTGAGACCACAATAGACGTGATGGAGTATAATGCGTTAAGAGTTTGCTCAGGTACTGGGGAGCTAAACCATTTAGTGCTTTGTAAGTAATAAGCAAGATTTTAAAATTTATACGATGTTTAATAGGGAGCCAGTGCAGTGTTGACAGAACCGGGCTAATATGGTCATACTTCCTGGTTCTAGTAAGAGCTCGAGCTGCTGCGTTTTGGACCAGCTGGAGTTTGTTTATTAAGCAAGCAGGGAAACCACCCAGTAAAGCATTACAGTAATCTAGCCTTGAGGTCATGAACGCATGAATTAACTGTTCAGCATTTTGCATTGAAAGGATGTGCCATAATTTAGATATATTTTTAAGATGGTAGAATGCAGTTTTACAGATGTTAGAAACGTGGCTTTCAAATGAAAGATTGGTATCAAAGAGCACACCCAGGTTCCTCACTGACGACGAGGACTTGACAGAGCAGCCATCGAGTGTTAGACAGTATTCTAGGTTACTACTTGCAGAGTTTTTGTCCAATAATTAAAAATTCAGTTTTCTGAATTAAGTTGCAGGAAATTACTAGACATCCAATGTTTTATATCAGCTATGCATTCTGTTAATCTTGTGAATTGGTAAGTTTCATCAGGGCGTGAAGAAATATAGAGCTGAGTATCGTCAGCATAACAGTGAAAACTAACGCCATGCTTCCTAATGATATCTCCCAGTGGTAGCATGTACAGGGTGAAGAGCAACGGTCCTAGCACTGAGCCCTGCGGTACTCCATACTGAACTTGTGATCGGTGTGACATCTCTTCATTTACTGCTACAAACTGATAACGGTCAGATAAGTCTGATTTAAACCATGCCAGTGCAGTTCCACTAATGCCAACATAATTTGAGTCTATTCAAAAGAATGTTGTGGTCGATAGTATCGAATGCAGCGCTAAGATCGAGTAACACTAATAGAGAGATACAACCACGATCGGATAAGAGTAAATCATTTGTAACTCTGATGAGAGCAGTCTCAGTACTATGATACGGTCTAAATCCTGACTGGAAATCCTCACAGATACCATTTCTTTCTAAAAAGGAACATAATTGTGAAGACACAAGAAAGGAACCTACACTCCATTAAATCCTTCTGCTCCCCTGATCTGGAATTTCACATGCTTCTGTGCCGACCATTCTGGCTACCGAGGGAATTTACAGCGGTCAATCACAGCTGTTTATATTCCTCCTCAAGCCAACACAGAACTCAAGGAACTGTATGGGAATATAAGTGAGCAGGAAACCGCGTACCCAGAAGCAGCGTTTGTTGTTACGGGGTACTTTAACAAAGCCAACTTCAGAACAATAGCCCCAAAATACTTTCAGCACATCACCATCAACACGCGTGGTGATCGTGTACTGGACCACTGTTACTCTCCTTTTCGGGACGCATACAAATCTCTCCCGCGCCCACCTTTCGGCAAATCAGATCACTCTTCCATCCTGCTCCTGCCTGCTTACAGGCAGAAACTGAAACGGGAAGCACCCGCCCTCAGGACAATCCAATGCTGGTCGAACCAATCAGACGCTACACTACAGGACTGTTTTGATCACGTGGACTGGGACATGTTCCGGGCAGCTTCTGATGACGACATAGAGGTGTACTCAGAGACTGTAACGTGTTTCATCAGGAAGTGTGTAGAAGACGTTGTGCCGACGAAAACAATCCGTATCTACCCCTACCAAAAACCGTGGATAAATAGCGATGTCCGAGCAGCCTTGTCAGCACGAACATCCGCTTTTAAATCTGGTAATGCTGATGATCGCAAACAAACCAGTTACGATCTCAGAAAATCCATCAAAGCCGCAAAAAGACAATATAAAAACAAAGTTGAAGATCAATTCAACACCAACGATGCAAGAAGTATGTGGCAGGGAATCAATAACATCACAGACTTTAAAGGGTATAAACCAGCTACGGTGAACATTGCCGCCTCTCTACCGTATGAGCTGAATAACTTTTATGCTCGTTTCGAGGCTCACAACACCGCCCACACAGGGCGCGCTCCCGCAGCTGCTGCAGGAGACGTGAGTGCACTCACCGTCTCCGTCGCGGATGTAACCCGATCCTTCCGACGGGTAAATATCCGGAAGGCTGCGGGTCCTGATGGCATCCCCGGCCGCGTGCTCCGAGCATGCGCATTACAACTAGCCGGTGTTTTCACAGACATTTTCAATCTCTCCCTCTGTCTGTCTGTGGTTCCCTCGTGCTTCCAAAAAAAAAAAAAAAAAAAAAAAAAAAAAAAAAATCCACCATTGTGCCAATACCAAAGAAAAGCAAAACCACCTGCTTAAATGACTGGAGGCCCGTTGCTCTCACACCCATCTTCAGCAAGTGCTTTGAGAGACTCAGAGATCACATCTGCTCTGTGCTGCCTTCATCATTGGATCCGCTACAATTTGCATATCGTAGTAACCGTTCTACAGATGATGCTATTGCTTTCACCCTTCACACTGCTCTCTCCCACCTGGAAAACAAGAACACCTATGTGAGAATGCTGTTTGTGGATTACAGCTCAGCATTTAACACCATAGTGCCCACTACACTTGTTGCGAAGCTCCAGACTCTGGGACTAAACAGATCTCTGTGCAGCTGGATCCTGGACTTCCTGACGGGCAGAAGTCAGGTGGTCAGAATGGGCAACAACACATCATCCCCTCTGACCCTCAACACTGGTGCTCCTCAGGGCTGTGTCCTCAGCCCACTCCTGTACTCCCTGTACATACATGACTGTACAGCCACACACAGCTCCAACGTCATTGTCAAATTCGCCGATGACACAACGGTGATAGGCCTGATCACCGACAACGATGAGACGGCCTACAGAGAGGAGGTGAGCACTCTGACTAAATGGTGTCAGGAGAACCACCTCTCACTCAACACCGACAAGACCAAGGAGCTGGTGGTGGATTTCAGGAGACAGAGCAGAAAACACAAACCCATCACCATCGACAAGACACCAGTGGAGCGGGTTAACAGCTTTAAGTTCCTCGGTGTCAACATCAGTGAGGATCTCACCTGGTCCACACACACCGACGCAGTGCTGAAGAAGGCACATCAACGCCTCTTCTTCCTGAGATGGCTGAGGAAGTTTGGAATGAGCCCCAGCATCCTCAGATCCTTCTACACATGCACCATAGAGAGCATCCTGACGGGCTGCATCACGGCCTGGTTCGGAAACAGCACCGCTGGCAACCGTAAAGCTCTGAAGAGGGTCGTGCGAACTGCCAGCCACATTGTTGGAGGTGAGCTTCCCTCCCTCCAGGACATCTACACCAGGCGGTGTGCAAGGAAGGCCCGGAGGATCATCAGTGACTCCAGCCACCCGTCCCACAGACTGCTCTCTCTGCTGCCCTCAGGAAGATGTCTCCGCAGCATCCGATCCCTCACTAGCCGACTTAGGGATAGCTTTTTCCCCTCAGGCTATCAGACTATTGAACGCTCAAAACTAATACTCTCTACAGCATACTCCCACAATATGGCATGCCACACACCGCACTCAACTATAACAGTCAACACTGGACTATATACACACACTTCATTTATCACCGCACTATCCACCGATTACCACTGGATACATCCGATGCACACTCATGACATTCTGTATCCAGTTCACAGAAAATCATCATCATTTTATACGTATAAATGTCAATGTAGAACGTGTACATTCTGTGTATAGTGTTTAATGTGTACATTTTGTGTATAGTGCTTAATGTGTACATTTTGTGTACAGTGCTTAATGTGTATATTCTGTGTACAGTGCTTAATGCGTATAGTGCTTAATGTGTATATTCTGTGTATTGTGTTTGTGTATAGGGTCTAATGTGTATATATCTGTGTATAGTGTCTAATGTGTATAGGGTCTAATGTGTATATTCTGTGTATAGTGCTTAATGTGTATAGTGTATAGTGTTTAACGTGGTGCTAACTGTATGCATGTACTTTCAGAGTATAATGTGTAATGTAGTACTGACTGTAAGTATGTCCAATAGTACACTGTGTGTACTAACTATATGTAGGTGCACATTGCACTTTTTTCTGTTTTTACCTGCTTAAGGTTGTATGGTTATGTTAACTGTTACTGCAATTGTCTGGAGCACGCTCCCAAGAATTTCACTCTCCAAGGCACATGTGCTTTGGTGATGTGACAATAAAACTGACTTGACTTGAGATGTAATGTAGATGAATGGTGAATAGGAATACTGACAGTCTTTATCAATGAAGATGGATGAGGAGGTCGTGGATGGCAGAGAAGATGGACGTTGGAGCACACACCATGGTGGAGAGACTGGATGGAGACTTGGAGATGGAGAGGATATACAGACACGGAAGACTGGGAAGACGATGGAGACATGGAGAATCAGGAGAGACGATGAAGACACGTAACAATCGCTGAGACAGGTAAGTGGAACCAGGAAGGTGAGCCCTTCTCAAAATGAGACCAGACCAAGTGATTGTGTGAGGTGTGTGCTTATATGCTGCCTGCAGTGATGAGGAGATGAGGTGCAGGTGAGAATCAAGGAGGGTGCTGGGAAGTGTAGTGCAGACATGGTGGATCTGTGACAATATATTATGACTAATAATAATAATTATGATTATTATTATTGCTAATAATATATAATACTATTTAACAAAATAAGAAATATTACTATTACAATAACATTTTAATTATTACAAATAAAAATAGATTTTTAATAGATAGTAAATAGTATTTAAGAATAAATATAACACTATAATAATAATAATATTTATATTTTACAGAAAACTCACTTTTAAAAAACTGCAGGGTTACCTGTTAACATGCAGGCAGCCTATGACTAAAAATCTCTAGAAATGTCTAAGGATTTATTATAAAATAATGTCAACAATTGTAAAAACAAACAAACAAACAAAAAATAATATTCAGCAATATTATTGATTTGACTGCACTGACACTATTGTATGAGAGCTGACCTGAGCTGGACGATCTCTGTTTTCTGCAGACCTGCTTCATAGCTTAAGTGAACTCATTTCATAATTGAATCTACTTTACACAGTTATTGAACTGAATCAACACTGAGCTGATTTCAGCTGAACACTATTTTCTCTTTAGAGCTGCTTTACAGCAGAACTGAACTCTGTTTGCCTCATTATTTTGTTATTATCACTGTAAAGCTGCTTTGAAACAGTCTGTATTGTATAAATACTGTAGAAATAAAGCTGACTTGACTTTAATACACACTATAGCACAAATGACACACTATCACTCACTGGAAAACACCACAGCAAAGTGTATGTCAATGCTATCAGACCCTAAAAAGACACCACAACAGACCATCAGTACAGTAACAGATCAAACACTGTCCGGATAGAGACACTGTAGAAACTAGCAGAGGAGAGGAGAGGTTTGTGTCCACACTATGACCAAAACAGAACTGAGACAGAGCTGCACTTTCTGACAGAATACACAAAACAAACAGATATAGATGGGGGAAAACACATATCACTATACTATTTACAACTATAACAAGCAATAAATAACCACCCTTCTTATTAGCTGAACGCAAGGACTTTCTGTCATAAAGGACCCTGAAACTGAAAACGAAACGGAGAGAGAGAGACCTCTGTTTAACAGCTGATAGGGCTGAAATTACCTCAGGTCTCTTTGCTCATTTCCTCGAAAGATTAAAAGCCCTGGAGATTTCCAGAGTGTCTCACTTTCAAGGGCACCGTTGGATTGAAGGAACTACAGTAGATACAGGCGAATAGATGGCCTAAATTTGGCACAGACCAAACCAAAATCTCATTAAAGTTTTAACTGCATAGATTTAAAAAACACAAGCCAGAATGCTGCATGTACGTTAGTGCTAACACGTTTTATGAACACTTAATGTATTTGGAATTTATTAATTTAATGGCCTCATACATCAACTGTTAGTAGCTGTGTGACTGTTACTATAATAAAATGTCTCAGGTTACAAATGTAACCTAGGTTCCTTGGGAAGGGAACAAGACACTGTGTTGGTGGTGATGCTATGGGGAACAAATGCATGCCCTATTGGCAGTGACTAAGCACTAAAAAGCTGACTCTCCTGACCTCACTGTCAGATTCCCCAAAAGTACACACCAGCAAGCTGTCAGTGACACTGTTTCCTAGGGCCACTGCCCAAGCTACATACCCTAAATGAGGAAGGCCTCAGCCCAAGGGCAGAGCTCAAAGGCTTGGAATCATTTACCTACTGAAAGATTCCTTTAGGGAATATGGCCAGGCTCACAAAGAGACCTGGATTTAAAGCATCAACCCCTAGAATCACCAGGGAGGCTGACTCCTGCCATCCTAGCTTTGTCAACCTACAACCTGTCTGCCTTATCTGAATCTCTAGAGGCCTCCAGTGAGAAAGGATTGGAGCAGGTAGTAACCACTTTACACTGGATTCCAGAGACGGAAGTCCTAGAAAGCAGAGACTCCACATATCTACTCAGCCCGAAAAGGGATTCTATGGGACTTGCAGAGTACTAAAGTAGTTGCGGAGTAGCGGAGTACTCTACTTGACAACAGTATGTAGTACTGACAAACTCACTGGAGTAATTTTATCAGAGGCCTACAGACAGTCTTTCAACTTGAAATAAAATGTTGTTAAAGGAGGCCCCAGTAGGTCTACCGTTACCTAGCCCCAGGGAGCAAAGCACACCGCATACAGACCATCTCAAACAAGGGGAGTACTACACAGGCTTGGCCCATAAAACAGTTCGTCCAGGAGGCTGAAAGCCCATCACTAGACAATACTGCTAAACGGCCTCTAGAGAGCAAGGTACAAACCTAGCCTACAGAAGTATCTTAAGCAGGTTCACAGAGAGCCTAACAACCTAAGTACTCTACATACTGACCCTCTAAACAAGGGGAGTACTATCTATCAAGGAAGCTTGCAGAGAGAGACTTATTACTTGATACAAAGTACACAGAAATCTAAGGAGTACTTAGTATAACCCTTCTTGGTAAGGGGGAGTATCAACCATGCTCAATCTAAGATATATCAGCTGGAAAAAGGGGGCTTTTTCAGGATGAATCTCTAGAACGAGAGGAGGCCTAACTATGTAGTATACTAGGGACAGCCCTACCAAGGGGACTCCCAGAGAATCATGCCACTGGACAAAGCTATCCAGGCAGAGCTCAGGGATTGCAGACTTCTGCAGGAAGACCCTCTAAACAAGAGGAGGTAATACTACCTCATACTAAGGCTGCTTAATGAGGAGGCTCGCAGAGAGCCACGTCACTTGACCCAACATTAGGAGAACAGAGGCCTTTAGCAAAGAGAGTCTGGCCATTCAAATTCACTATCCCAGTGGTTACCTCAAGGGAGCGGCGGTTTAAACCGAACAACTCTCAATAGATAAGCAAAAGCCTAACAACACAGCCAAGGCTAAATTTAAGAAATAGCTCTAGATAGTGGAGCCTTCGACTAGACTGGGTAAACCCAGCCTGATCTGCCCGATCCGGCGGTTTGATTTTGCCCTGCAACTCTGGAAACCTGTACATTCATTTATCCTGCTTCTGTTACACTTTTACGGGAACCAGTCGCAGAATGGCTTATCCACCTGGCACGCTATTGGCGGGTTTAATATGATGACGGATAGAGAAGCGATGGGTCGTTGCCCGTTGATCACGCCTCTTGTGGTCTGATTGGTTGAAGGACTATCCAATTGCATACAGAGTAATTTGAATTATGCTCGTTGATCACGCCTCTTGTGCAGTAGAAAATACATAGCAGATTCCCCAGACCAATGTTCAATCTTAAATTGAGTTTGGTCTGGTGATAGTCAGACCAGATAATTCTCTAGAATGAGAGGAGGAATGACTACAATACTCTAAGGATGCCGTCCTATCAGGGGGCTTACTGAAAGCCTTTCCATTGGAACATCATCTCAGTATCGCTAAAAAGGGTGAAAAAAAAAACTCCAGCGTGAGTGGACTCTAATAACTCTATTTCCTAAAATCTGTTTTATCGAGGAGGCTCACAAAAAGCCTTACCACTCCTCAGCAAGCTCCACCTGAGATCCCCATGATCTCAGTTTCCTCCTCGCCTCAGCAACAGCAGGACCTGAGCCGTGGGGCACAGATGTTTGTCCCGGTTTCCTCGAGAAGATGGACAAAAAGGAGTGGAGATTTTTCATCGGAAAACAGCCCACTCGAGGAGTGAGTGTGTGGGCATGCACTTCGCACAAACAACACAAAGGTCTGGTGTTAAATAATGAAGACAGGGATCAACACACTTCCTGAATGCTTTGCAACCACCAGTTTCCATAGTTATCGCTTACAGAAACGGCTCCTGTGTTAACAAAAGCCAAGACCCCGGTCACACTGAGCCGTTCCCCTCAGTGCCTTGTCAGACACAGTAGGAGTTCCCATTCGAAAGGGAACAGGGATATTTTTCTTTAAATCAATTAGTGAAATGAGAAACTCAAAATATTCCCTGACAGATGGACAGACTGAACCTAACAGAGTTTGATCCACTTGGACCATCATCATTTAGAGAAGATGAAGAAAGTCGTGTTCATAAAAGGCCTAAAAAGGGTTCTGCTTATAAATCTATAATATGTAGAAGTTTTTTAGGTTCTCCTAAAGGTGTGTGAACGATGGCAGATGCAATTTTTTGTTCTGGTCCGCTCCCTGTTAAAAGGAGTGATTCAACAGTTTTATTTTTTGTCACATACACAGTTATATACAGAGTATACAACTGGCAGTGAAATGTAAAAGATGAGATACCTAGCAGACTATCATCACTCAATGGCTGGTTGTCTAAGTGGTGTCCGCAAAATAACATAGGGTTCATAGACAATTGGAAAAGCTTTTGGGGCAGACCTGACCTGTTGAAGAGGGACGGCATCCATCCTTCTTGGAGTGGTGCTGCTCTTCTCTCTAGTAATTTGGCATATAGTCTTAGAGCTAAACCTTGAATAACTGGGGCCCAGGTCAGGAAGCAGACGGACTGGCTTACCCGACCACCTGCTAGCTGTCTCCTGTTACAGAAGTCAGATAAATCCCAACACATAGAGACTCTTTCACCTAGATATTATCACATAGAGACTGTGTCTGTTCCCCGAATTAGTAAATACAAAAAACAATCAAGACCATTCAACAGTAAAAACTTAACTGATGTCCAAAAAATAAACAACAGATATAATACAGATAATCAAATGATAAAGCTTGGGTTGCTGAAAATTCAATCCCTTTCCCCAAAATCGCTTATTGTTAATTATATGATTACAGATAATAATCTAGATGTGCTGTGTTTGACAGAAACCTGGCTAAAACCTGACAACTACATTACTTTAAATGAGTCCACCCCACAAGATTATTGTTATAAACACGAGCCACGTCTGAAAGGTAAAGGGGGAGGGGTTGCTGTCATTTATAATAATATCTTCAGTATTACTCAGAAGTCTAATTTCAAATATAATTCTTTTGAAGTTTTGGTGCTTTATGTAACGTTATGTAGTGTAATTGATAAATCCCGTTTGACATTTGTGCTGGCTACTGTATACAGGCCACCAGGGCACAATACAGATTTTATCAAAGAATTTGCTGACTTTCTATCAGAGTTAGTACTGGCTGCAGATAAAGTACTAATTGTTGGTGATTTTAATATCCATGTAGATAATGAAAAAGACGCATTGACATTAGCATTTAGAGACATTCTAAACTCTATTGGAGTAAGGCAACACATGTCAGGACCCACTCATCGCCTTAATAATACTCTAGACCTAATATTGTCACATGGAATAAATGTTGATACCATTGAAATTCTGCAGCAGAGCGACGACATCTCAGATCATTACCTAGTATCATGTATACTTAATTTAGCTAAGGCTGCAAAGCCATCCCCTCGCTTCAAATATGGCAGAACTATCACTGCCGCCACTAAAGATTGCTTTTTAAATAATCTTCCTCATCAGTTTCATCTCCTCAGCATCCCAGATAGCCTAGAGGAACTCGATTTTGCAACAGAAACTATTGACTCTCTTTTTTCCAGCACTTTAGACACAGTTGCTGCCTGGCGCTTAAAGAAGATTAAAGAAAATAGTCCAACGCCGTGGTACAACGAGCACACCCGGGCCCTTAAAACAGCAGCCAGAAAAATGGAGCGCAGCTGGAAGAAAACAAAATTAGAGGTTTTTCGTAATTCATGGAAAGAGAGCATGATCGCATACCGAAAGGCCGTAAAAACTGCAAGATCTGCTTATTTCTCGACAAACACAACCCTAGGTATTTATTTGATACAGTGGCTAAGTTAACCAAAAATAAAGCTTCTACTTCTCATGGTTGTAAACAGCACAGGAGTAATGACTTTATAAACTTCTTTACGTGTAAGATTGACAATATTAGGAAGAAAATTATAACCATGCAGCCGTCTACTACAGTATCACATCAGACAGAGCATTGTTGTGTCACTGAGAAAAAATTACATTCATTCACTGCTATAGGAGAGGAAGACACACACACACACACACACACACACACACACACACACACACACACACACACACACACACACACACTGCTATAGGAGAGGAAGAAGTGGCTAAACTCGTTAAATCATCTAAATCAACAACATGTATGCTCGACCCTATACCGACGAGGCTATTAAAAGAGATGCTACCAGAGGTCATAGATCCTCTTCTTAATATCATTAACTCATCTTTGTCATTAGGATATGTACCGAAAACTTTTAAGTTGGCTATTATCAAACCACTTATTAAAAAACGCAACTTGATCCTTCAGAATTAGTCAATTACAGGCCGATCTCAAATCTACCCTTTCTGTCAAAAATACTGGAAAAGGCAGTGTCTTCACAATTATGCTCCTTTTTAGAAAGAAATGGTATCTGTGAGGATTTCCAGTCAGGATTTAGACCGTATCATAGTACTGAGACTGCTCTCATCAGAGTTACAAATGATTTACTCTTATCATCCGATCGTGGTTGTATCTCTCTATTAGTGTTACTCGATCTTAGCGCTGCATTCTATACTATCGACCACAACATTCTTTTGAATAGACTCGAAAATTATGTTGGCATTAGTGGAACTGCATTGGTATGGTTTAAATCATACTTATCTGACCGTTATCAGTTTGTAGCAGTAAATGAAGAGATATCACACCGATCACAAGTTCAGTATGGAGTACCGCAGGGCTCAGTGCTAGGACCGTTGCTCTTCACCCTGTACATGCTACCACTGGGAGATATCATTAGGAAGCATGGCATTAGTTTTCACTGTTATGCTGACGATACTCAGCTCTATATTTCTTCACGCCCTGACGAAACTTACCAATTTACAAGATTAACAGAATGCATAGCTGATATAAAACATTGGATGACCAGTAATTTCCTGCAACTTAATTCAGAAAAAAACTGAATTTTTAATTATTGGACAAAAAAACTCTGCAAGTAGTAACCTAGAATACTGTCTAACACTCGATGGCTGAGTGTGCTCTTTGATACCAATATTTCATTTGAAAGCCACGTTTCTAACATCTGTAAAACTGCATTCTACCATCTTAAAAATATATCTAAATTACGGCACATGCTTTCAATGCAAAATGCTGAACAGTTAATTCATGCGTTCATGACCTCAAGGCTAGATTATTGTAATGCTTTACTGTGTGGTTGCCCTGCTAGCTTAATAAACAAACTCCAGCTGGTCCAAAACGCAGCAGCTCGAGCTCTTACTAGAACCAGGAAGTATGACCATATTAGCCCGGTTCTGTCAACACTGCACTGGCTCCCTATTAAACATCGTATACATTTTAAAATCTTGCTTATTACTTACAAAGCACTAAATGGTTTAGCTCCCCAGTACTTGAGTGAGCTCTTAACGCATTATACTCCATCACGTCTATTGCGGTCTCAAAACTCTGGCCAGTTGATAATCCCTAGAATATCAAAATCAACTGCAGGCGGTCGATCCTTTTCCTATTTAGCGCCTAAACTCTGGAACAGTCTTCCTAGCATTGTTCGGGAAGCAGACACACTCTGTCAGTTTAAATCTAGACTAAAAACTCATCTCTTTACTATGGCTTACACATAAAACAAGATTCAAGAGTTTTATTTGTCACATACACAGTTATATACAGAATATACTATAGAATATATCTGTAGAATTATAAATAAATCAAGTAGAAAAAAATAAAAATAAAAATAAATAAAGAAGTGGAATAAAATAAGTGAAGTAAACTGCAGTGAGTAAACTGTAGACTTATAAATATGTGGTTAACAGAAATGTACAAAGTATAATGTGCAAACAGGTTTATAACAGGTTGTTACACAGTAACAACGAGAACAGAAAGTGCAGTGCAATGTCAGTGTATCGATGGTCACGTGATGTTAAGTGACTGAGTTCAGGAGTCTGATGGCCTGGGGGAAGAAGCTCCTCCTGAGTCTCTCAGTTTTGGCCATCAGGCTTCGGAAGCGCTTACCAGATGGCAGCAGCGTGAAATGAGGGTTTGCAGGGTGATTAAAGTCCTTGGTGATCTTAGTAGCTCTACCTTTGCAGCGTTTGGTGTAGACGTCCTGCAGAGACGGGAGAGCTGACCCTGAGATACGCTCGGATAAGCGCACGACTCTTTGCAGGGCTTTGCAGTCATGACTGGTGCTGTTCCCATACCACGCTGTGATGCACTTAGAGTTAATAGAGTTAGATGCTAGAGTTAATGCACTTTCTATCGCCCCAAAATAGAAAGTTTTCAGGATAGCTGGTGAAACCCTGAATTTCCTCAGCTGGCGCAGGTGGTACAGTCTTTGCCTGGCTTTTTTCATTATCAATTTCTATTATTCAAATCAGTAAATGATTGTTAGGCTGCATTAACTAGGTCAGCCGGAACCGGGAACACTTCCCTTAACACCTGATGTACTCGTTACATCATAAGAAGAATGGCATCTATGCTAATGTTAGTCTCTTTGTTTATCCCGAGGTTTACTGCAGTCAGCCGGATCCGGGCCGTATCCAGATCAGATGGTGGACCAGCGCCTGGACATGACCAACGCATCCCTGAAATGTCTGCAGAGAGCGTGTCAAATAAACTCCCCCTGTGAATGCCGCATCGACACGACATCCTCATTAAACCCGTCTTCGGCGTGACGACTCCAATCTTTCAAATAATCTTACGAATATCTATTTACCTAATATGAATTAAGACCTGCAATGTTGCCAGAATTATAATCATACACTGTTTGTTCGTCGGCCAGAGGAGAACTGGCACCCCGACTGAGCCTGGTTTCTCCCAAGGTTTTTTTCTCCATCCTGACCCTGAAGGAGTTTTGGTTCCTTGCCACCGTTGCCTCTGGCTTTTGGCTTGCTCAGTTGGGGACTCCTAAATCTCATCTATATTCCCGATCTGCCCGCATTGACACTATATGATACTTGAAATTAGCTGAATAACATCACCGTTTCACCAGAACGGCTGTACAAATTCTGTTGCATTATTTCCCTGTGATGCTGCTTTGAAACAATTGGACTTGTTAAAAGCGCTATATAAATAAAGGTGACTTGACTTGACTTGACTCCTCACAGACTCAATAAGTTATTCAACATGTTATGCAGATTTATCATATGAGCAAATCCCAGACGATGAAAAACACTCAAAGAATTCTGAATTTATCTTTCTGCCAGAGTTTCCCATTAAAGGTGGTCAGGAACTGATTATGCAGATTTTCCCACAGGTAATTTTCCACATCAGTTGGTTTGGAGCTTTACTGCTTTAACGTTTAGAGACGTACACCATCACGCATGATTGACGAGGGCCGGTGGCGTTTTGTTTCCCTCATCAATCGGCACATGTGGGTAAAGGTCAACACATTTAAATCCACACAAGTCTTTCTGTTCCAAGAAAATGAATCAATAATATTGAGGATTGATCTTATACATTATATAGTTTTGTGTGATGGGTAGGTTTAGGGGGTCAGGTTAGTGTGTGTGTGTGTGTGTGTGTGTGTGTGTGTGTGTGTGTGTGTGTGTGTGTGTGTGTGTGTGTGTGTGTGTGTGTGTGTGTGTGTGTGTGTGTGTGTGTGTGTGAGAGAGAGAGAGAGAGTGTGTGAGTGTCCTGTGGTCAGTGAGTGAATAGACACACAATAACACTTGTGTGCTCTGAAGCTTGAATTGCCTACTAGTCATTAAAATCCATTGCTTAGTGTGACTCTGTGAAACTAAGAACCAACCAGAGAGCATTACATGGCAAACATCCAATTTATCTGCATGACCATGAGACCTGTCAGTATTACGGATCTGTCAGGTCAGTGATGTCCTCTGTATGCGTCTCTCCTCTTCTAGATGAATACACTGATTCCACCATGAGGACAATCATAAGACGCGTCTGCTGTTTGAGCTCCTGCATGCGGTGTTGCATTAGCATCAAGAATGAGCTGTTAATGTAATTTAAGGAATCCTCCAGGGAACTAATTCCACACAAGGTCAATAATTCCAATGACAGGGAATACGATTATGCAAATCCGTGGTAACGCTAGAAGACTCATCATCTATATTCATCACATGAGACCGGGCGATCTTAAGCACTTTCAGAGGCAGGCAGGAAGAGCTGCGAGCAAGCGATCGATCAGACTGAAATCACACAAGCATATGAGCTCCTCATGACGCTGCTCGCGTCTCCAGAGCATCATAATGTCCTTTATCCAGTCAGAAGAATCAGTCTGGATTATGAACATGTTATCAGCCGTATTTTACATACTGTGTGTGCAGTGAGAATATGAATGATGACCTTGAGCCGATTGTGTTGATTCTGAGTGGTTTGTGTGTTGGTGTTTCTAACCACATTCACAACTTCTGATTAAGCCTGTGCTTTATATTTGGTCATTCAAATGTCTATTAAGTTTCTGTTTAATCAAGTCTATTAAATCAGCTTTTTGATTTTATTATGTTCCACCATTTTTACATTATCGTTTGCTTGCTAGGCATAAATTATCGAACCATGAAATAAATGTTAAAGGCAATGAGTTTTGTCCCTCGCCGGCTACATGTGAACAGATTCCTTTTCTCTATTTATAGGCTGAAGGTGTTTCTCAGTCCTCAAACACTGCACGCTTCACACGGCTGTGTTCAGAATAGAAATCTAGCCTACGCTTACTGAGAACGACAGATTATACTCTGTTTACTGTTTATTTATTTATAAGGATGTGTAACCATATGCATTATGCAGCGAACATTTCAAACAGTTCTGCTACTTTGTCTCGTTTAATGCATCCATATGCACCCAGTTGGGTTACATCTGTAACTGTTTTTGCAGTGTGTCTCAAACCCATTTTGAAATCTACTCCCTATATGTCACGTTGAAAGATTGTTTTTGTGCTTACGGCTGCCCTAGTTCTAGAGGTTTGTTCATGGCATATTTATATTGAGTCTCCAGCAATTTGAAGCTCGTTTACTCCCATCAGGTCTAGAGAGTCTGTAGATGCGATGAGCAAAGACATGGAGTGTGTATTTGTGTTTTGGTTTGGCGCTCATCTCACTGCTCTCTCCAGGCAGCGGTGCGGAGAAGATATCAGGACATCTACAGAGTTTGCATTTAAATGTTTTAATATTTTCAAGGCCAACCCCCAAACATGCACATGGAAAAAGACAATTTGTATATGAATATTTGTTTTATTAACGTGTAACTTATTCCTGCAGCCAAGGCTCATTGATGCACGTGGGGAGCGAAGGCTGGCCCGTGTGGTCCGATCAAACAGACGAGCTACTGGAGCTCAAACTGCTCAAGAAGTTAATGCTGGTTCTGATAGAAAGGTGTCAGAATACACAGAGCATCTCAGTTTGTTGCGTATGGGGCGGCATAGCCGCTGACCAGTCAGGGTGCCCATGCTGACCCCTGTCCACCGCCGAAAGCCCCAACAGTGGCACGTGAGCATCAGAACTGGACCACGGAGCAATGGAAGAAGGTGGCCTGGTCTGAGGAATCACGTGTTCTTTTACATCACGTGGATGGCCGGGTGCGTGTGCGTGGCTTCCCTGGGGAACACATGGCACCAGGATGCACTATGGGAAGAAGGCGAGCCGGCGGAGGCAGTGTGATGCTTTGGGCAATGTTCTGCTGGGAAACCTTG
>CM031955.1:40043628-40051128 GCA_018749465.1 Paracanthobrama guichenoti | reverse complement strand
AGGTTTACACTTTATTTTAAGGTGTCATTGTTACACTGTAATTATATATTTAAGTACTGTATAATATTAATAAAGTATATGAACTTACTATAGTTTTTTTGCTAAAGGACGTTTGCTTCCGCCTACGTCTAGCGTGACCTTTCTGAGCTGATTACACAATCTGTGGCCGTCACAGAGCAGCGCAAGATGAGCAATTTAGGTTAAAAGTATATAAATGTTTATTTGTGTTGAAAATGTCCGATGGTTTGTCTGGATCAGACCCTGTTCCTCATCTGGGATCATGCAGAGCCTCTGAAGCCCTTCCTCTGAAACTGCATTGATCTGGACCTTCAACCGTTGGTTCCCATTGAAGTCCATTATGTGCAGAAAAATCCTGGAAAGTTTTCCTCAAAAAACTTGAACATCTTGGATGAGATGGGGGAGAGGAAACTATCAGGAAATGTTCATTCTGAAGTGAACTAATCCTTTAACGTGCACAGCGCTGCATGTGATGCTGAGGACAGAAGGACATCCTGCTGGATCTGGTGATGTCCTGCGGTTCAGTCTTTCATCGCTGAAGATGCACACATACTGAACTAAAGCACAGACGAGCGGAGGTGGTGCCGGCAGCACAACAGCACTGATCTCTATAGATTCTGCAGGATCAATGCTGAGCACACAAACACAACAGATGCAATTATGAGACGCCAAGTGGACGATTTCAAGTGGTTTCAAAACAATTATTAGGGCGAGACTGTCATGTCTGGATAATCACTCAGCACGATTCCCGCAGGTTTTTCCCAAACTCTCTTTTTGACCCAGCAGGTCACTGGCCACAATCGTGGAAACGGGATAAAATCATTCAGCTTCATCTACTCGGATGGGGAAACACTGCAGCCTCCGGAATGGTTTGACAACATTACATTTCAACAACAAGATCTCTTGATCGAATCACACACACTCACACAAACTCTCCTGGCTCCCAGTGTCTCGGCTGGAATCAGACAAGAAATGAGAAATCAAATATACCACCACAAGTTCAAAGAAGAAATGTGGAAATTGAGTTTTTAAGCACAAACTCACTTTACAGAGTACAGGACAGAAAGCAGGACTTAATATCTTCAGTCATTTCTCTTCTCCAGTAAATGTGTCTTGATTTAAGAATGTTTAGATATTTGTGCTGGAAAACAAGACAGAAATATTGAGGAAGAAGTGATTTTGCAGTGTATTTAATTCCAGACCGGCTCTTCAGAAACAGGAGTGTCTGTGTTCAGATGAAGACTGAGAGTCACTGACTCTAGATCAGCCGCTCAAGCCGTTATGGGACTCAGATCAAATCTAAGCAATATCTCAGAAAAGCCAAAGGTCACATTATGCCTGACCATCCCAACAGAGTGTTTGGAGCACAAAGCAAGACAGTTTAATAACAATAGGCTCTGAATCTCCGGCCCTCGCTGAAGAACGAGCGGAATGACTTTCCTCCATCTGTGATTCAGCGCACGAGTTCTGCCGTGATAAATGAGCTGCTAGTGATTCAAGATTCAAGAGTTTTATTTGTGGAGGTTATTAGTGGAGGTTAGATATGAGTGGCGGCAGATGATCGCTGTTCTCTGTCAAATTAGGAAGTCCAGTTCATCATTCAGAAGTCATAAAAATTCTGCTCAAATTTATCTGCTTTTTATATTTGATGCTGGCATGCTGGCTGTTTGATTACATGAGGATTGTTGTGTAGAGATGAGATGAGATGCACATCAGAAGGGTTTTCATGAGTTTCATCAGTTCAGAGACTCAACTATCTGCTAAAAGGTGTCAGAATACACAGAGCATCTCAGTTTGTTGCGTATGGGGCGGCATAGCCGCTGACCAGTCAGGGTGCCCATGCTGACCCCTGTCCACCGCCGAAAGCACCAACAGTGGCACGTGAGCATCAGAACTGGACCACGGAGCAATGGAAGAAGGTGGCCTGGTCTGAGGAATCACGTGTTCTTTTCCATCACGTGGATGGCCGGGTGCGTGTGCGTGGCTTCCCTGGGGAACACATGGCACCAGGATGCACTATGGGAAGAAGGCGAGCCGGCGGAGGCAGTGTGATGCTTTGGGCAATGTTCTGCTGGGAAACCTTGGGTCCTGCCATCCATGTGGATGTTACTTTGACACGTACCACCTACCTAAGCATTGTTGAGACCATGTACAGCCTTTCATGGAAACGGTATTCCCTGGTGGCTGTGGCTCTTCCAGCAGGATAATGCTCCTGACACAAAGCACAAATGCTTCAGGAATGGTTTGAGGAGCACAACAACGAGTTTGAGGTGTTGACTTGGCCTCCAAATTCCCCAGATCTCAATCCAATCGAGCATCTGTGGGATGTGCTGAACAAACAAGTCCGATCCATGGAGGCCCCACCTCACAACTTGGAGGACTTAAAGGATCTGCTGCTAACATCTTGGTGCCAGATACCACAGCACACCTTCAGGGGTCTAGTGGAGTCCATGCCTTGACGGGTCAGGGGACCAACACAATATTAGGTCATAATGTTATGCCTGATCGGTGTAAGATTGCTGAAGTGGCTTAAGAAACACTGACAGCATGTCTGTACAAGACATTTCTCATCTCTTACTACCTTCTCTAACCTTACTTATACCAACAACGAACTAAATGCAGCTACAATAACAAACACTACAGAGAGGAGAAAATACAATAGTGTGAAAACATGAAATCAAATCTAGTTTACACAGTTCAGCAGAGAAAGGACTCAAGATCGCACTTGAAATACACTGAACAAAATTATAAACGCAACACTTTTGTTTTTGCCCCCATTTTTCATGAGCTGAACTCAAAGATCTAAGACTTTTTCTCTGTACACAAAAGGCCTATTTCTCACAAATATTATTATTTTCTGCACATTTTAGAGTGGCCTTTTATTGTGGCCAGCCTAAGGCACACCTGTGTGATAATCATGCTGTCTAATCAGCATCTTGATATACCACACCTGTGAGGTGGATAGATTATCTTGGCTAAGGAGAAGTGTTCACTAACACAGATTCAGGCCCCGTCCACATGGAGACACGTTTAGCTGTATACGTAAAAAAAATGTACTGTATCAGCGTTTCGTCTACACAGATCCGGCATTTTGGGAGCATGAAACCGATATTTTTTTGTAACCGGGTCCCAGAGTGGATAAATCTGAAAACGACACCTGTGCGTTTTCGTGTGTACAGCCAATCCGTATGTTTTGTGAAACGGTGATGTAATCACACCTCGTCTAGCATGGGAAAGACTAGAAAGGGATACAACTACGGCCACTGGGCATGCGTACATCAATATTGCATCATTTAATTACTGTATTTGCATTATTGTAAGGGTAGGTTTAGGGTGTAGGTGTTAATAAAGGTGTAGGTGTAGGTGGTAAGTAGCAAATTTATTTATTGTTATTTTATCGTGAGATTTTGCCTCACTTCCTACCATTGCTGTACCCCTTCTAGCCATAACTCTTCTTCTCCGTTTTTAGTGTATTTCTGTGGCAGAATTACAGCGCCACACACTGGTCTGGCATGTATACTACATTGTTTTGAGTCGGTTTCAGTGCTCTCGTGTGTACGCAGATATTTCTTGAAACGAGGGAAAAAAAAAGATCGAATAGGGAAAGCTCTGGCTTCATGTGGACGGGGCCTTAGACAGATTTGTGAACAATATTTGTGAGAAATTGGCCTTTTGTGTACAGCTGATAGTTCAGCTCATGAAAAATGGGGGCAAAAACAAATGTGTTGCATTTATAATTTTGTTCAGTGCACATGCATGAAATCAGCCATGTTTACTGTGCAAAGGCTCATCTGAAGTGAATTTATACAGAATCTTCACTGCATTTACAGCTGCATATCAACTCTCATACTAACTCTCTACATATATTGAAAAATCTGCTCAAAACGTACTTAAGAGAATATGAATATGAATGGATGTGTTACAGCAGAACAAACAGCATCAGAGATGGAAAATTAAAAACTGCTGAACTCTTTCTCAGACAGTCCTTCACTGTATATACAGTATTCCAGTATTATTACACATATAGTCATAAAGACAATTTTCATTATTTTGTACATAGTCATTCAAAAGGAACAGAATTTAATTGAATTCAATATTATCCAAATTGCGCATTATAAATATAAAAATTTTAAGATGTTTAGCATTTTATAAACTGTATCGCACATTATATTTATTAATACAAATTTGCATATTAAACTGATCTTGGCCAATGTGTTGCCATGACACACACAGGAAGCAGAAATATGAGTAATATCTGCGCTGACAGGACTCAATATCCTCGAGACGTCACTCAAACTCTGGAACGGACCCAAACTGCTCTATGTTTGTAGTGTGGTGAGAGAGAGAAAACAATATCATGTCAAAATCCATCTTGAGACATCCTGTCTAAAGTGTCCAGGTGAGTTTTGACAGTACAGCAGCAGAGGATCATGGGAGAAATTTCCCAACAGACTCTCATGATGCAGGAAGACTTTGAGTCTTCATTAATTTAAGTAAAACTGATGTAAATCTGAACCTCAGTTTAAAGAACACATATATTGTTTGTTTGTTTTCCATTTCATAAACTACACAGAAAATGCAACAAAAAAAGAGTAGTTTGCATAATTATCATTATCATAATTACTGTATTTTCCAGAATATGTCATGTTTTTAATGAAACATGCTGCTACTTATATTCCAAAACGATTTCATACCATTAACATCAAATTATTTTTAATTAATGCAGAACGAGAGGAACGTTTTTGCCATCCGTCTATAATAAATGTTAAATATAATAAATGTGAATGGCACTATAATTTATGATTGTTTAATACAATCATTGTAGCTTTCCTGTAGCTCAAACAATAAGAGCATGGCACTAGCAATGCCAAGGTCATGGGTTCGATTCCCAGGGATGTCAGTAACTGTTAGTTATTGTTATTGTATCTATACATCATAATTTTCACATTAATTCACATTAATTTTTTTTTTAATTCTCTTTACAACTGTTTTAATTATCCTTGTTTTTATTTTTAATTCTTACACATGATATTCTTATTTCTTATGGAAAGCACTCTGAATTGCCATTGTGTATGAAATGTGCTAAATAAATAAACTTGCCATGCCTTGCCTTGTCTGACTGTCTGTCTGAGTGTCTGTCTGTCTGAGTGTGTGTCTGAGTGTCTGTCTCTCTGAGTGTCTGTCTGTCTGAGTGTCTGTCTGAATGTCTGTCTGTCTGAGTGTCTGTCTGTCTGAGTGTCTGTCTGTCTGAGTGTCTGTGTGTCTGAGTGTCTGTGTGTCTGTCTGAGTGTCTGTGTGTCTGTCTGAGTGTCTGTGTGTCTGAGTGTCTGGGTGTCTGTCTGTTTGTGTGTCTGTCTGTTAGTGTCAGACTTGTCTGTCTGTCTGTCTGTGTTTGTCTGAGTGTCTGTCTGTTTGTGTGTCTGTCTGTCTGTCTGTCTGTCTGTCTGTCTGTCTGTGTGTCTGTCTGAGTGTCTGTCCGAGTGTCAGTTTGAGTGTCTGTCTGAGTGTCTGTCTGTCTGTCTGAGTGTGTGTCTGAGTGTCTGTCTCTCTGAGTGTCTGTCTCTCTGAGTGTCTGTCTGTCTGAGTGTCGATCTGTCTGAGTGTCTGTCTGAGTATCTGTGTGTCTGAGTGTCTTCTCTCTGAGTGTCTGTCTCTCTGAGTGTCTGTGTGTCTGTGTCTGAGTGTGTGTCTGTCTGAGTGTGTGTGTGTGTGTGTGTGTGTGTGTGTGTCTGTCTGTCTGTCTGTCTGTGGGTGTGTGTGTATGTGTGTGTGTCTGTCTGTCTGTGTGTCTGTCTGAGTGTCTGCCTTTGTGTCTGTCTGTCTGTCTGTCTGTCTGTCTGAGTGTCTGCCTGTGTGTCTGCCTTTGTGTCTGAGTGTCTGAGTGTCTGCCTGTGTGTCTGTCTGTCTGTGTGTCTGCCTGTGTGTCTGTCTGAGTGTCTGTCTGTCTGAGTGTCTGCCTGTGTGTCTGTCTGAGTGTCTGTCTGTTTGTGTGTCTGTCTGTCTGTCTGTCTGTCTGCCTGTGTGTCTGTCTGTCTGAGTATCTGCCTGTGTGTCTGTCTGTGTGTGTGTCTGTCTGTCTGTCTGAGTGTCTGTCTGTCTGAGTGTCTGCCTGCGTGTCTGTCTGAGTGTCTGTCTGTTTGTGTGTCTGTCTGTCTGTCTGAGTGTCTGTCTGTCTGAGTGAGTGTCTGTCTGTCTGTGTGTCTGTCTGTCTGAGTGTTTGTCTGTGTCTGTCTGAGTGTCTGTCTGTCTGTCTGCCTGAGTGTCTGTCTGCCAGTGTGTCTGTCTGTGTGTCTGCCTGAGTTTCTGTCTAAGTGTCTGTCTGTCTGTTCTTCTGTGTGTCTGAGTGTCTGTCTGTCTGAGTGTCTGTCTGTCCTTCTGTGTGTCTGTCTGTCTGTCTGAGTGTCTGTCTGTGTGTCTGCCTTTGTGTCTGTCTGTCTGAGTGTGTGTCTGTGTCTGTCTGTGTGTCTGTCTGTCTGAGTGTCTGGCTGTGTGTCTGTCTGTGTGTGTGTGTGTGTGTGTGTGTGTGTGTGTGTGTGTGTGTGTGTGTGTGTGTGTGTGTGTGTGTGTGTGTGTGTCTGTCTGTCTGTCTGTCTGTCTGTCTGTCTGTCTATCTGTGTGTGTGTCTGTGTGTGTCTGTCTGCATGAGTGTCTGCCTGAGTGTCTGAGTGTCTGCCTGTGTGTCTGTCTGTCTGTCTGTCTGTCTGAGTGTCTGCCTGTGTTTCTGCCTGTGTGTGTGTGTGTCTGTCTGTCTGTCTGTCTGAGTGTCTGTCTGTCTGAGTGTCTGCCTGCGTGTCTGTCTGAGTGTCTGTCTGTTTGTGTGTCTGTCTGTCTCTGTGTCTGTCTGTCTGAGTGTTTGTCTGTGTCTGTCTGAGTGTCTGTCTGTCTGCCTGTGTGTCTGTCTGTCTGTGTGTCTGCCTGTGTGTCTGTCTGAGTGTCTGTCTGTCTGAGTGTCTGCCTGTGTGTCTGTCTGAGTGTCTGTCTGTTTGTGTGTCTGTCTGTCTGTCTGTCTGCCTGTGTGTCTGTCTGTCTGAGTATCTGCCTGTGTGTCTGTCTGTGTGTGTGTCTGTCTGTCTGTCTGAGTGTCTGTCTGTCTGAGTGTCTGCCTGCGTGTCTGTCTGAGTGTCTGTCTGTTTGTGTGTCTGAGTGTTTGTCTGTGTCTGTCTGAGTGTCTGTCTGTCTGAGTGAGTGTCTGTCTGTCTGTGTGTCTGTCTGTCTGAGTGTTTGTCTGTGTCTGTCTGAGTGTCTGTCTGTCTGTCTGCCTGAGTGTCTGTCTGCCAGAGTGTCTGTCTGTGTGTCTGCCTGAGTTTCTGTCTAAGTGTCTGTCTGTCTGTTCTTCTGTGTGTCTGAGTGTCTGTCTGTCTGAGTGTCTGTCTGTCCTTCTGTGTGTCTGTCTGTCTGTCTGAGTGTCTGTCTGTGTGTCTGCCTTTGTGTCTGTCTGTCTGAGTGTGTGTCTGTGTCTGTCTGTGTGTCTGTCTGTCTGAG
>CM031955.1:40036128-40041128 GCA_018749465.1 Paracanthobrama guichenoti | reverse complement strand
AAAACTCTAATCCAAACAAATAAAGATTGAAACATAAATATGAAAAGCAAGAATTTACCTCACATTCTTTGGGCTGCCTGGAATCTTTCAAATGAATCAATCAATCCACAAACACGGTTGTAAATCCTGGTCAAAAGTCCAGCTCCATTTCCATGATGTTGTTCATGCAGGAGGAAGTGAGTGCTCACACAGTTCAGACCTACAGGCCCCAGGTTTACCTTCATTAGTCCAACATGTCTCCCCTTATTTGCATTCATTTCAAATTAAAAGTCCCGTGCACTTCCCGTTGTGTTCAGGACTCATAAACAAACAGCTCTGCTTAAAACAGTAACAGGATATCAGAGGAAAAGCAGAACGACAGAATAAATAAACAACAACAACAAACACAATTAGAGGAGTCTCACTCAACAAACAGACCCCTCAAGTTTACTGAGTAATGATTCACAACGAGTTTTCAGACCGTATAATGCAAACATTAATTTATCTGTCATTTGTTCAAATAATCAGTTCTAAAGTCACGTTTTAGAAGAAGTGAAACTGGATGAAAGGAAAGAAAATCAAACCATCCTTTGAGATCATACACACATCGGTCAATATATAAACACTACAGATCATTCATCGGACGCTACACACAGCATCCAGAGCACGAGCGCACACAAACATGTACATTCTACAGCAAACTCATTTTGCAATTACATAAAAAAATATAGTAATTGCAGCTTACAGTAAAAGGTGAATTAACTGTACACAGTATCGAATGTCTGTATGTACTCTTCCTCTTCCTCCTCATACTCTTCCTCCTCTCACACATACTCTTCCTCCTCTCACACATACCCTTCCTCCTCTCACACATACTCTTCCTCCTCTCACACATACTCTTCCTCCTCTCACTTCCTCCTCTCACACATACTCTTCCTCCTCTAACACATACTCTTCCTCCTCTTACTCATACTCTTCCTCCTCTTACTCATACTCTCTTCCTCCTCTAACACATACTCTTCCTCCTCCTCTTTCTCATACACCTTCTTCCTCTCTTACACATACTCTTCCTCCTCTTACACATACTCTTCCTCCTCTCACACATACTCTTCCTCCTCCTCTCACACATACTCTTCCTCCTCTCACACATACTCTTCCTCCTCTCACACTCACACACACTCTTCCTCCTCTCACACACACTCTTCCTCCTCTCACACACTCTTCCTCCTCTCACACATACTCTTCCTCCTCTCACACATACTCTTCCTCCTCTTACACACACTCTTCCTCTTACTCATACTCTTCCTCCTCTTACACATACTCTTCCTCCTCTTTCTCACACTCTTCCTCCTCTCACACACTCTTACTCTTCCTCCTCTCACACATACTCTTCCTCCTCTCACACATACTCTTCCTCCTCTTACACACACTCTTCCTCCTCATACACACACTCTTCCTCCTCTCACACACACTCTTCCTCCTCTTACTCATATTCTTCCTCCTCTCACACACTCTTCCTCCTCTTACACATACTCTTCCTCCTCTTACACACACTCTTCCTCCTCTAACACATACTCTTCCTCCTCTTACACATACTCTTCCTCCTCTCTCATACACTCCTTCTTCCTCTAACACATACTCTTCCTCCTCTTACACATACTCTTCCTCCTCTCTCACACACTCTCACACACACTCTTCCTCCTCTCACACACACTCTTCCTCCTCTCACACACACTCTTCCTCCTCTCACTTCCTCCTCTCACACATACTCTTCCTCCTCTCACACACACTCTTCCTCCTCTTACTCATACTCTTCACTCTTCCTCTTACTTCCTCTCTCCTCCTCCTCACACATACTCTTCCTCCTCTTTCTCATACCCTTCTTCCTCTCACACATACTCTTCCTCCTCTTACACATACTCTTCCTCCTCTCACACATACTCTTCCTCCTCTCACACACACTCTTCCTTCTCTCACACACACTCTTCCTTCACACACACATCCTCTCACTTCTCTCCACTCATACACACACTCTTCCTCCTCTTTCTCATACCCGTCTTCCTCTCACACACACACTCTCCTCCTCACACACACACTCTTCCTCCTCTCACACACACTCTTCCTCCTCTCACACACTCTTCTCCTCCACACCTCTTCCTCCTCTCTCACACATACTCTTCCTCCTCTCACACATACTCTTCCTCCTCTCACACATACTTCCTCCTCTTCCTCCTCTCACACACTCTTCCTCCTCCTCTTCCTCCTCTCACACACACTCTTCCTCCTCTCACACACACTCTTCCTCCTCTCACACACACTCTTCCTCCTCTCACACATACTCTTCCTCCTCTCACACATACTCTTCCTCCTCTTACTCGTACTTCTTCCTAGAAAATGAGATTTAGTGTTTTAGCAATTCAGAAAACCTGTAAGTTGCAATTACAATACTTTTTCATGTAATTGCAAAATGTGCTCTGGATGCTGTTCTCCATTTGTTGATGTAGTGTCTACTGAATGATCTGTAGTGTTTATATATTGACTGATGGTGTGTGTATGATCTCAAAGCATGGTTTGATTTTGATCACAGATAAAATGGTTTTGAGATAATTGTTTGATTTTCAGAGTCAGATGTTCTCTGAATGTAGTTTGAAGATTCGGTTTGTGCTTAATATTGAGAGAAAAGGAGTGAAGGTTTCAAGAAATATGTCAAAGCAATTGTGAAAACCTGTAAAAGAGCAGTGTGACGTCAGAGAGGCGCTGAGCACAGACCAATCACGCCACCTGGTGGCCACATCTACAGATCCAACAGACACTTTAGAGTGACTGGATTAACGGGATTTTCTTTAATATGATTTACTGTTCTTGTTATTTCACACATGTATATTTATTATGATGTGATATTTTACAGCTTTTATATTGATCAAAAGTGCAGTCAGTATTTTGTTCTTTTGTTCACTGGTGTGTCAAATTACTTTATTTCAAAGCGGCTTCCCAGAAATAAACAGGAAAATATCAGTTAATGATAAAGCAGCTCCACAATAGCTCATTATTCAGATCAATCAGATCAAAACTACACTATACACACACTGTATATATACACTCACCTAAAGGATTATTAGGAACACCATACTAATACTGTGTTTGACCTCCTTTCTTTAGAAATGTTGGCCCATATTGATAGGATAGCATCTTGCAGTTGATGGAGATTTGTGGGATGCACATCCAGGGCACGAAGCTCCCGTTCCACCACATCCCAAAGATGCTCTATTGGGTTGAGATCTGGTGACTGTGGGGGCCATTTTAGTACAGTGAACTCATTGTCATGTTCAAGAAACCAATTTGAAATGATTCGAGCTTTGTGACATGGTGCATTATCCTGCTGGAAGTAGCCATCAGAGAATGGGTACATGGTGGTCATAAAGGGATGGACATGGTCAGAAACAATGCTCAGGTAGGCCGTGGCATTTAAACGATGCCCAATTGGCACTAAGGGGCCTAAAGTGTACCAAGAAAACATCCCCACACCATTACACCACCACCACCAGCCTGCACAGTGGTAACAAGGCATGATGGATCCATGTTCTCATTCTGTTTACGCCAAATTCTGACTCTACCATCTGAATGTCTCAACAGAAATCGAGACTCATCAGACCAGGCAACATTTTTCCAGTCTTCAACTGTCCAATTTTGGTGAGCTCGTGCAAATTGTAGCCTCTTTTCCTATTTGTAGTGGGAGATGAGTGGTACCCGGTGGGGTCTTCTGCTGTTGTAGCCCATCCGCCTCAAGGTTGTGCGTGTTGTGGCTTCACAGATGCTTTGCTGCATACCTCGGTTGTAACGAGTGGTTATTTCAGTCAAAGTTGCTCTTCTATCAGCTTGAATCAGTCGGCCCATTCTCCTCTGACCTCTAGCATCAACAAGGCATTTTCTCCACAGGACTGCCGTGATACTGGATGTTTTTCCCTTTTCACACCATTCTTTGTAAACCCTAGAAATGGTTGTGCGTGAAAATCCCAGTAACTGAGCAGATTGTGAAATACTCAGACCGGCCCGTCTGGCACCAACAACCATGCCACGCTCAAAATTGCTTAAATCACCTTTCTTTCCCATTCTGACATTCAGTTTGGAGTTCAGGAGATTGTCTTGACCAGGACCACACCCCTAAATGCATTGAAGCAACTGCCATGTGATTGGTTGATTAGATAATTGCATTAATGAGAAATTGAACAGGTGTTCCTAATAATCCTTTAGGTGAGTGTATATGATAGGATTGTGTCACTTATTATGACAAAACACACCACAGTTTTACATCTCTTAACAACTTTATTGACATTACATACAAAAATAGAAACAGAGCAAGAATATATAAATAAGCTCTAAACATTATAGATTATTCTGACGGCCGAGAGAAACTTTACATTCATACGTGGAGTGAGACTTCTGAATAAATACAGGAGTGATTTGATGAGGTAGATTCGGTTCTTTGCTCACGACTCGTTTTCCATAAGTGCAGCTTATTATCAAATCTTTACAAGAACATCCAAACATCCTTAAAGGGATAGTTCACAAAAAAAGGAAAATTACCCCAAGTTGCGGTCCAGAGGAAGCTAGATATTTTACTTTATAAAGTGTAAATATGGATATTTTTCTAACACAAATGCACTGATTCACTTCAGAAGGCCTTTATTAACCCCCGGAGCCGTGTGGAGCAGTTATATGATGGATGGATGCACTTTTATAATGGATGGATGTGCTTTTTTGGGCTGCCATTCACTGCCATTATAAAGCTTGGAAGAGCCAGGACATATTTTATTATAACTCTGATTGTGTTCGTCTGAAAGGGTGAACCCTCCCTTTAAAACAAGACACGTTTACTGGAGAAGCCAAACGACTGCTTTCTGAAAAATGTTTAAAACAAGAACAAACATCGCCAATGGAGTCAGAAAAACAAACTTAGAGAGAGAGATTATTTTTAGGACCCCAGATATAATTCACATTTACAAACTGCAACTTTATAAATT
>CM031955.1:39946573-39953382 GCA_018749465.1 Paracanthobrama guichenoti | reverse complement strand
GAGGACATATCATGCCCCTTTTCACAAGATGTGATCTAAATCTCTGGTGTCCCAGAATGTGTGTGTGAAGTTTCAGCTCAAAATACCCTCAGATCATTTATTATCACTTGTCAAATTTGCCTGTATTTGGGTGTGAGCAAAAACAGTGTTTATGTGTGTGTCCCTTTAAATGCAAATGAGCTGCTGTTCCCCGCCCCCTTCCAGAATAGGGCGGAGCCTTTACGCGAGCTTCAGATACTCACTCAGTCTCACTCAGCCAATCTGTGAGACTCGTGTGTTCGCTGCTTCATCAGAGCATTAGTGATGTTTGTGGCGCACACACTGTAATACTCGAAACAGAAATGGCGTCTCTGTGCTTCTCACTCAGGGGCGTGTCTATGCTAAAGGGCCAATCAGCAGCAGGCATGGGCGGGGCTTCCCTACGCTTACGCAGGAGTAGAGGGAAATGTGAGGGATTGATGATTGATAGGGATTATAAAAAACATATAGGGTTGATTTTTATCATTATAGGCTGGTTGTTTACACACACACACACACACACACACACACACACACACACACACACACACACATCTGTGTTCAAACACCTTATAAAAGTGAATTTAGCATAATAGGATTTTATGCCTTTAATGGGATGGTTTGCAAAACATTTTGTGATGTGGGAAACAGAACAGCAGAATCTCACAGTAAAAGCGCTCCCAGAGTTCATCCCTGCGGTGGGTTTATGCCAGCAAACGTCACAATATGCTCTACTTAACGGCTTATCTACAATCTTATTACTACATTTTACCTTCTGTTCTTGCAGTGACAAAGGTCATAAACATGTTCCTGCTGGACACACAAGACCTGCGGACAAATCAGACGCATCTTCACACATCTTCAACACTTCTCCTGGCAGAGTTCTTCAACATTTGTGCCAACTCAAGCTTGAATGGACAGACAGGAGGGAGAGACGCCGTTTCAGGACACTGCATGCTTTGTTTTCCTCCACATTATAGCGGCGGACATTCAAAGACAGGACGGCTGGGACACATATAGGAGCTGACAGGCAGCGCTCGACCCATCAGTAACCGCAGGACAAACACAAACACTTCAGACTAATCACATCTCTCCACGGACACGCTCCGCTCGTCTGCTGTCAGGGGACAGACACCCAGTCCAATAAAACACAGACGGCCGTTTCCCTGAGCCATCCGTCCGGGTCAGTGCTCAACAACTGTATCTACACCACAGTTACTGAAGTGAATCAATATGACAGGTGGTCGATATAACATTATTAAAAACAACACATATATACCCACACTGATCAGGCATAAGATTATGAAGTGAATAACACTGATTATCTGTTAGTGGGTGGGATATATTAGGCAGCAAGTGAACATTTTGTCCTCAGAGTTGATGTGTTAGAAGCAGGAAAAATGGGCAAGCGTAAGGATTTGAGTGAGTTTCAAGATTCAAGATTCAAGAGTTTTATTTGTCACATACACAGTTATATACAGAATATACAACCGGCAGTGAAATGTAAACAGGTCCGCTCCATGGACAGTGCAAATTCACAGTTAAAAACACAAGGAAGAAATTATAATAGAAATAGGATATAAAAAAAAGTACTATCTATATATATATATATATATGTCCATATCTGTAGAATTATAAATAATCAAGTCAAGAGAAAAAAAAGGTAACAAATAAGGATAAAGTGGAATAAAATAATTGAAGTAGACTTTGCAGTGAGTAAACTGTAGACTTATAAATATGTGGTTAACAAATGTATAAAGAGTATAATGTGCAAACAGGTTTATGACAGGTTGTTACACAGTAACAACGAGAACAGAAAGTGCAGTGCAATGTCAGTGTATCGATGTTTATCCTGACGTGAAGTCACGTGATGTTAAGTGACTGAGTTCAGGAGTCTGATGGCCTGGGGGAAGAAGCTCCTCCTGAGTCTCTCAGTTTTGGCCATCAGGCTTGGGCGCTTACCAGATGGTAGCAGCGTGAAATGAGGGTTTGCAGGGTGATTAGAGTCCTTGATGATCTTGGTAGCTCTACCTTTGCAGCGTTTGGTGTAGACGTCCTGCAGAGAGACGGAGAGCTGACCCTGAGATACGCTCGGATAAGCGCACGACTCTTTGCAGGGCTTTGCGGTCATGACTGGTGCTGTTCCCATACCACGCTGTGATGCACTGAGTTAAAACACTTTCTATCGCCCCTAAATAGAAAGTTTTCAGGATAGCTGGTGAAAGCCTGAATTTCCTCAGCTGGCGCAGGTGGTACAGTCTTTGCCTGGCTTTTTCACCTGTGTCTGAATGTGAGCAGTCCAGGTCAGGTCCTCGGAGATGTTTACTCCCAGGTACTTGAAGCTGCTCACTCTCTCTACTGGTGACCCGCTGATCATGAGGGGGAGTATGTCCGTTGCTGTCTCTTCCTGAAGTCCACAATCATTTCTTTGGTCTTGCCAACATTCAGAGAGAGACAGTTGTCCTGGCACCATGCTGTTAGATGCTCCACCTCGTCCAAGTATGCCGTCTCATTGTTGTTGGAAATGAGGCCCAGGACAACAGTATCATCAGCAAATTTGATGATAGAGGTGGAGCTGTGTGTGGACAAACAGTCATGCGTGTAGAGAGAGTAGAGCAGGGGGCTCAGGACACAGCCCTGTGGAGCTCCCACACTCAGGGTGATGGAGGTGGAGGTGGACTGGCCTATTCTCACCACCTGAGGCCTGCCAGTGAGGAAGTCCTCAATCCAGTGGCAGAGAGAAGGATTCAGGCCGAGATCCAGGAGTTTGGAGGTTAGCTTGGTGGGAACTATGGTGTTAAAGGCTGAGCTATAGTCAATAAATAGCAGTCTTACGTAGTTCCCACTTTTGCTGTCGATGTGAGTGAGGGAGGAGTGGAGGACATGAGAGATGGCATCTTCAGTCGATCTATTGGGACGATAGGCAAACTGAGTTTGACAAGGGCCAGATTGTGATGGCTAGACGACTGGGTCAGAGCATCTCCAGAACTGCAGCTCTTGTGGGGTGTTCCCGGTCTGCAGTGGTCAGGATCTATCAAAAGTGCTCCAAGGAAGGAACAGTGGAGAACCGGCCACAGGGTCATGGGCGGCCAAGGCTCATTGATGCACGTGGGGAGCGAAGGCTGGCCCGTGTGGTCCGATCAAACAGACGAGCTACTGGAGCTCAAACTGCTCAAGAAGTTAATGCTGGTTCTGATAGAAAGGTGTCAGAATACACAGAGCATCTCAGTTTGTTGCGTATGGGGCGGCATAGCCGCTGACCAGTCAGGGTGCCCATGCTGACCCCTGTCCACCGCCAAAAGCACCAACAGTGGCACGTGAGCATCAGAACTGGACCACGGAGCAATGGAAGAAGGTGGCCTGGTCTGAGGAATCACGTGTTCTTTTACATCACGTGGATGGCCGGGTGCGTGTGCGTGGCTTCCTGGGAACACATGGCACCAGGATGCACTATGGGAAGAAGGCGAGCCGGCGGAGGCAGTGTGATGCTTTGGGCAATGTTCTGCTGGAAAAACCTTGGGTCCTGCCATCCATGTGGATGTTACTTTGACACGTACCACCTACCTAAGCATTGTTGAGACCATGTACAGCCTTTCATGGAAACGGTATTCCCTGGTGGCTGTGGCTCTTCCAGCAGGATAATGCTCCTGACACAAAGCACAAATGCTTCAGGAATGGTTTGAGGAGCTCAACAACGAGTTTGAGGTGTTGACTTGGCCTCCAAATTCCCCAGATCTCAATCCAATCGAACATCTGTGGGATGTGCTGAACAAACAAGTCCGATCCATGGAGGCCCCACCTCGCAACTTACAGGACTTAAAGGATCTTCTGCTAACATCTTGGTGCCAGATACCACAGCACACCATCAGGGGTCTAGAGGAGTCCATGCCTCGACGGGTCAGGGGACCAACACAATATTAGGACAACATGCACTGAATCATCCAGGACTGTGTATTACTGAACTAAATAGTCAATTAAGATTTTGTTGACTTTAATGAAGCCATTATTACTATGACAAAGAGAGAAAAATACAAACAAGACAACAATAAAGCAAAAATTTGATTACTGAAAAATTTAAAATCAGGCTACCAACCAAAGTTTAATACTCGGAAAGAAACAGAAAAATAAGCCAGGATCATGTGCAAGAAAACGTTGTGGGATGCCAGTGCCGTAAAGAGAGAGAGGGAGAGAGAGGGAGAGAGGGAGAGAGAGAGAGAGAGAGAGAGAGAGAGAGAGAGAGAGAGAGAGAGAGAGAGAGAGAGAGAGAGAGAGAGAGAGAGAGAGAGAGAGAGAGAGAGAGAGAGAGAGAGAGAGAGAGAGAGAGAGAGAGAGAGAGAGAGAGAGAGAGAGAGAGAGAGAGAGAGAGAGAGAGAGAGAGAGGAGAGAGAGAGAGGAGAGAGGGAGAGAGAGAGGGAGAGAGGGAGAGACAGAGAGAGAGAGACAGAGACAGAGACAGAGAGAGAGAGGGAGAGAGGGAGAGAGAGAGAGAGAGACAGAGACAGAGACAGAGAGAGAGAGGGAGAGAGGGAGAGACAGAGAGAGAGAGGGAGAGACAGAGAGGGAGAGAGAGGGAGAGACAGAGAGAGAGAGGGAGAGAGACAGAGAGAGAGAGAGAGAGAGAGAGAGAGAGAGAGAGAGAGAGAGAGAGAGAGGAGAGAGAGAGAGAGAGAGAGAGAGGGAGAGACAGAGACAGAGACAGAGAGAGAGAGGGAGAGAGAGAGAGAGAGAGACAGAGACAGAGACAGAGAGAGGGAGAGAGAGAGAGGGAGAGAGGGAGATCAGCTCATGCGGCAGTGAACAGTTCACCTCTCTGATGGCTGATGGGTAAAGATGCCACATCTGACGTTTCCTCAAGGAGCTGCTGGATTCAATTCTACCCTAAAAATACCATATCCCACTAAAGCACACACTTCTCATCAGAGCTGTGCCTCTGTCTGTTCTCTGTTCCGTCTGATCCTGTGCTTCGAGAGAGTGGGCACGCATTCCTAATGAAGATAAACTCAGACAGAGACATCAGATCTGATGAAACAGGAGTCCCCAACAGCATGAGCAGATGTGGAGCAGGGACCTATTCACAGCACCTTGCTGGAGCTAAACTGTGCTAATTACAACACACATCCCACGTCAATGTTATAAAAGCCCAGGGGAGATGCTTTACTCAACTAAATGTGGTGTAAATTAATCTCAGAGCTGGATTTACAGTCATCTTCCATCTGCTGAGGAGATGACGGACAGGTTGAGCCTGCCTAACGAGGCCTGACTGACGAACCCATCGCCCAGGAACAGGCTCATTAGTGGAGCACATGATTGCCGTGATCAGGTCACGCTCACTACATGAGTAATCACACAGGACGCTTCCTCCTGCACACGGTTCACAACACGTGATCGTCACAGGAGCTCATGGGAACCAGGTTAGTTAGGGTGGGGGTGAGGAGAGGGTTAAACAGAAGTTTACTTCCACCCCCGTTCCCATTACTCCCACGCAAACACCTCCCTCTAATCCGCCCGGAGAAAGACATTCATTCACAGGATTAAGTCGCGCTGGACGCTTGACAAAACGTCCTGTTAACGGTTTATTAGTATGTCAATCACAGCCTCAGTGGTAAAGAGAGAACTGTGTCCCTCCGTCGCACTGAAAGACGCCCGTCCTCCAAACATCCATATCAAATGCCCCCAAAACGCAGCACTTCATTTGTGGTGGCAGAATAAAAGCAGATGCCAAACATCTCCAAGGCTGCACTATATTTAGCATTTCAAAAGGGAAGATGGGTTGACTACACATGCGACTCTTCGGAGCTTGTGAAATCTTGCTGTATTTATGTATATGACTGACCTAAATACATAAAACATACTGTCGTGCAGACAGCCATAAAAGTTTCCTGGCACAATCGTGTTTCCATGAATGTCTGGATCTGTCATCTAGTCCAGCATACTCACATTAGCCCATCAACTTAATGTTTTACTATTATAGGATGGCAACTGGAGTGATGGAGAGACGTGACCACCTTTGCTGTATGTTTCAGAGTGGATTGAAAGGGGTGGTGTAGACCTGAAATAATCAAAAAATAAACAATGAAAAAATTAAGCATTTCATTTTCTCAATCATATTCAAAAATACCTGCAGTGCCTATGTTTATAAAGGTGCATATTTTATTTCAGTGGATGAGACTGAATATTAACATTGTTTTTTTCCAACAGACAAACTGTGCATGCGGACATTACAATTAGGAAGCATGGCATTAGTTTTCACTGTTATGCTGACGATACTCAGCTCTATATTTCTTCACGCCCTGATGAAACTTACCAATTCACAAGATTAACGGAATGCATAGCTGATATAAAACATTGGATGTCTAGTAATTTCCTGCAACTTAATTCAGAAACTGAATTTTTAATTATTGGACCAAAAAGCTCCACAAGTAGTAACCTAGAATACTGTCTAACACTCGATGGCTGCTCTGTCAAGTCCTCGTCGTCAGTGAGGAACCTGGGTGTGCTCTTTGATACCAATCTTTCATTTGAAAGCCACGTTTCTAACATCTGTAAAACTGCATTCTACCATCTTAAAAATATATCTAAATTACGGCACATGCTTTCAATGCAAAATGCTGAACAGTTAATTCATGCGTTCATGACCTCAAGGCTAGATTATTGTAATGCTGTACTGGGTGGTTGCCCTGCTCGCTTAATAAACAAACTCCAGCTGGTCCAAAACGCAGCAGCTCGAGCTCTTACTAGAACCAGGAAGTATGACCAGGCGGTCGATCCTTTTCCTATTTAGCTCCTAAACT
>CM031955.1:39929073-39931573 GCA_018749465.1 Paracanthobrama guichenoti | reverse complement strand
AAATAAAGCTTCTACTTCTGATGGTTGTAAACAGCACAGCAGTAATGACTTTATGAACTTCTTTACGTGTAAGATCGATAATATTAGGAAGAAAATTATAACCATGCAGCCGTCTACTACAGTGTCACATGAGACAGAGCATTGTTGTGTCACTGAGAAAAAATTACATTCATTCACTGCTATAGGAGAGGAAGAATTGGCTAAACTCGTTAAATCATCTAAATCAACAACATGTATGCTCGACCCTATACCGACTAGGCTATTAAAAGAGATGCTACCAGAGGTCATAGATCCTCTTCTTAATATCATTAACTCATCTTTGTCATTAGGATATGTACCAAAACGTTTAAGTTGGCTATTATCAAACCACTTATTAAAAACCTCAACTTGATCCTACAGAATTAGTCAATTACAGGCCGATCTCAAATCTACCCTTCCTGTCAAAAATACTGGAAAAGGCAGTGTCTTCACAATTATGTTCCTTTTAGAAAGAAATGGTATCTGTGAGGATTTCCAGTCAGGATTTAGACCGTATCATAGTACTGAGACTGCTCTCATCAGAGTTACAAATGATTTACTCTTATCATCCGATCGTGGTTGTATTTCTCTATTAGTGTTACTCGATCTTAGCGCTGCATTCGATACTATCGACCACAACATTCTTTTGAATAGACTCGAAAATTATGTTGGCATTAGTGGAACTGCATTGGCATGGCTTAAATCATACTTATCTGACCGTTATCAGTTTGTAGCAGTAAATGAAGAGATGTCACACCGATCACAAGTTCAGTATGGAGTACCGCAGGGCTCGGTGCTAGGACCGTTGCTCTTCACCCTGTACATGCTACCACTGGGAGATATCATTAGGAAGCATGGCATTAGTTTTCACTGTTATGCTGACGATACTCAGCTCTATATTTCTTCACGCCCTGATGAAACTTACCAATTCACAAGATTAACAGAATGCATAGCTGATATAAAACATTGGATGTCTAGTAATTTCCTGCAACTTAATTCAGAAAAAACTGAATTTTTAATTATTGGACAAAAAAACTCTGCAAGTAGTAACCTAGAATACTGTCTAACACTCGATGGCTGCTCTGTCAAGTCCTCGTCGTCAGTGAGGAACCTGGGTGTGCTCTTTGATACCAATCTTTCTTTTGAAAGCCACGTTTCTAACATCTGTAAAACTGCATTCTACCATCTTAAAAATATATCTAAATTACGGCACATCCTTTCGATGCAAAATGCTGAACAGTTAATTCATGCGTTCATGACCTCAAGGCTAGATTACTGTAATGCTTTACTGGGTGGTTGCCCTGCTCACTTAATAAACAAACTCCAGCTGGTCCAAAACGCAGCAGCTCGAGCTCTTACTAGAACAAGGAAGTATGACCATATTAGCCCGGTTCTGTCAACACTGCACTGGCTCCTATTAAACATCGTATACATTTTAAAATCTTGCTTATTACTTACAAAGCACTAAATGGTTTAGCTCCCAGTACTTGAGCGAAGCCTTAACGCATTATACTCCATCACGTCTATTGCGGTCTCAAAACTCTGGCCAGTTGATAATCCCTAGAATATCAAAATCAACTGCAGGCGGCCCTCCTTTTCCTATTTAGCGCCTAAACTCTGGAACAGTCTTCCTAGCATTGTTCGGGAAGCAGACACACTCTGTCAGTTTAAATCTAGACTAAAAACGCATCTCTTTACTATGGCTTACACATAAAACATTATCAATTTCTATTACTCAAATCAGTAAATGATTGTTAGGCTGCATTAACTAGGTTAGCCGGAACCGGGAACACTTCCCATAACACCTGATGTACTCGTTACATCATAAGAAGAATGGCATCTACGCTAATGTGAGTCTCTCTGTTTATCCCGAGGTTTACTGCAGTCAGCCAGATCCGGGCCGTATCCAGATCAGATGGTGGACCAGCACCTGGACATGACCAACGCATCCCTGAAGTGTCTGCAGAGAACATGTCAAATAAACTCCCCCTGTAAATGCTGCATCGACACGACATCCTCATTAAACCCGTCTCCGCCGTGACGACTCCAATCTCTCGAATAATCTAACAAATATCAATTTGCCTAATATGAATTAAGACCTGCTATGTTGGCAGAATTATAATCACACACTGTTTGTTCGTCGGCCAGAGGAGAACTGGCACCCCGACTGAGCCTGGTTTCTCCCAAGGTTTTTTTCTCCATTCTGACCCTGAAGGAGTTTTGGTTCCTTGCCACCGTTGCCTCTGGCTTTTGGCTTGCTCAGTTGGGGACTCCTAAATCTCATCTATATTCCCGATCTGCCCGCATTGACACTATATGATACTGAAATGAGCTGGATAACATCACCGTTTCACCAGAACGGCTGTACAAATTCTGTTGCATTATTTTACTTTTAACAATGTGAAGCTGCTTTGAAACAATTGGACTTGTTAAAAGCGCTATATAAATAAAGGTGATTTGATTTGATTTGACAAAGAATGGC